>JARQZK010001523.1:142500-395585 GCA_030704885.1 Cynegetis impunctata | reverse complement strand
GGTTTCCCGGGTTTTGTATCCGGGTTGAAGTCTGCTCGACGTTTCGGCAAAATCACAAATGAGTTCAGTGTATTCATTCCGACCAAGAAGAGCTACCTGAAGATGCAAATGTGATTTTGTCGTGGAGCGCAGAACTTCAACGAAGACGAAGCCCATACGCGGATACAAACCCGGGAAACCAGACAACCATATATATATATATATATATATATATATATATATATATATATATATATATATATATATATATATATATAAATATATATATTAATATATAAATATTATATTATATATATATATATATATATATATATATATATATATATATATATATATATATATATATATATATATATATATATATATATATATATATATATACCTATTCTGTAAGTGTAATTCATGTTTTGATATTATTTCTAACAGTGGAGCTGTCATAATTATACATTTATTGAAATTTATAAAAATCAATTCAATTTTTCGATTGCAAAGGGTTTTTTTGCTAAGAATCGAGACCAATGATTACAGTCTTATCATAAAAGTTATCCTTTTTATATGAAGTGAATTTCTAAAAACTTTCTTCCAAAATTGGAGTTTTACAAAATTATTCCAAAATACTTACGGTTTTGTGTTCTATCAGAAATGATTCAAACTCTTCTAAAAATATTAGTAAATCGGCAAGGGTAACAATATCAGCATAATGAATCCTTTGCAAAATGCTGTCGATTGTAGAGGTTCTAAAATGTTCACATTGTCTTATATAATTTCTGACTACTTCTAAAATACAGAAACCAATATTTTAGACACTTATTACTATGATTAAAATTTAAATTCACATAAATACCTCTGAGTCTTGAAACTGAGAAATTCATGTTAGTAGAGATATATGCTGTTTCAGCGCATGGACTATTTTCTAGAATCTGAGCACTAACTGATAAATGCAAACTGGAACAAAAATAAATCATTAGCTAGGTGCACATAACATACGTTCAGTAATGCATAAATATTAGATACTAAAGAACCGCGCTTCAATAGTAAACCTTAATAAAAATTCGAAAGTAGTTTATTTTATTCAAAAAACATTTAAAAATTTCCGAAGTTCATCGCGCGGTCGAGATACGTCGAGAACGGAAAAGTCTCCGCGAGATGCAGCAAGGTTGAGGAAAAGAGCTGAAATCCACAAAGGAACGTATTTCAACATATATTTTCATTTTAGGGTAAAATACGACTGAAAAGGAGTTAAATTATTATCGAGCGTCTTCAATATAAGTATTACATATTTGAAAAGATAGTATTCTTAACAATAGATCTTAACTTGTATCAATAATTTTTTCATTTTGATGTTATTAAATACTATTCGTTGTTGTTTCGTTATTCAATAAAAAAGAGAATGATAAAGTATTGTGTACTGAAATGATCTTAAATAGATAGGTACAAAGCAGAGAAAAATGAAGCTATTGGCAACAAAGTGTAACACAAATTTTAATTCATTTAAATTTCTACTACTCAAATCTTCATGAACTAAATAAATAAATTTGTAAGGATGAACTACTGCATAATGAATATAAAATTTTATAATTTCTTATCTAAATACTGTTCAATACTTTCAATTTTTTTATAAATAAATATATATATATATATATATATATATATATATATATATATATATATATATATATATATATATATACCTACCATTTTGTATCACATATTCACTTACTTATTTGTTGAAAAATCTGGTCATTTTCGATTTTATAAAATGTACAGAAGGATAATTTGGTTTAATTTCCAAAAATCAATGGATTATTTACTACAAACACATCGTAATCTCAGTTATCTACTCTTGATTAAATGATAACTGAATCATCCAACAAGTATAACTGCTAGAAGATTCAAACTCACTTTTTTAACTCTACAAATTCTAATTATTGGAGCAAATAATCTGTAAATAACAGTGTAACTTTTTAAGTTTTGGTACAATTATTGCATATATAATTATAAGAATATTTTAACCCATTTGCAAAATAATTTGTAATCAATAGGAGCAATTTTCGTCATACCGAATTTTCAGATGAACTCACCAAAGCTGAGTTCTGCCAGAGCCTGGCAAACCCACAAATTCTGTAATTAGGCCATTTTTTAAGACACCCTTCAAGATTTCATCCAAATTTCTTATTAAACTGGATATACATTTTAATGGCTCCCTGTCTTCCAGTATCTGTAAAGCAGTTTTTGTTTCAGGTATTCTAGTGAGTTCTTCAAGATTTAATGAGGAACTAATTTCATTGTTGTTACAAACATCATGTACAGTGTGATAACCTTTTCCTTTAATACACTTAAGTATTTTAGAGGGGATATTAAGAGAAGAAATATTTTGTGATAACGACATAAATTCAGTATTTGTGAGATTTACTAAAATAAAATACTGTTTGAATGAATTTAATTATAACCTAGTCTTCAAAAGTAGAGATTTTGCATGAATTAACTATCTTTGTCTCTCAGAACTACTCAGAAGTTAGTCCCAAGATCACAGACCACCTACCCTCCAAGACTCCCAAGTTGAAACTTCCAACCAACACCAGCGGTTTGAAATTTGAGAGTCCTCTCTAACCTTTTCAACAAGAAATGTGCGAATTTTAGCGATAACTACTTTTATGCTTTCGTCACAAAGCGACGAGCTCATTACATCATGTTGAACTTTGACGAATTGTTGAGTTCAACATATCTTGCTAGGCATTTCAGATATAACTGCAAAATCAAGGATAGCAAGCAGTTGTATCAGTATTCAAGATTAAAAATATCATTTTATATTTAGAAAATAAGAGATTAGAAATTGAAATCGATCACCTCAAGGTCATACGATGCCTATTAGGTACCCTACAGAAGAAAAACAAAGTCGTTCATTTCATATGGGTTCCATCCCACACTGGCATCATGGCAATGAAAGAGCTAATCAAAATGCCAAAAACCATAACTCCTCTGCTAACAACATGCATAATAGTTTCATTCCAAAAAAAGATTTCTAATCATTTATGATACATCTTTACACTAGGTATACTATTGTACTGCATGAAGAAAGTAGGGCGAAGTGGTTTAGTATAAACCTTGTGTGATAAGAATCTATTAAAACGCGGGACGAACGCAGGCGCAAAAGCGCAGGTGACAGTGGCGGATGGCGTACAACAATCTGTACCTTGAACAATTGATTTGAACCACACGCCCCTTGATGATGTTACCATGTGCAAGACACACTCACATGGAGTTGGGACGCAAATGCAGATGCGCAGTTGGAGGTGTACACCAATTTGCTAAGTACACTTACCTGGTGAGATCTAAGAGGAGGAAAGGATCAACATAGAAAAATTACTAGAATATTTTACAGTAATATCTATTTATTGAACCTTTACAATCCCAAACCTATTCGCGCGTGCTGTTTGTCCCAATGGCCTTTCCAATTGCATTGTTTTTTTCGGTGATTATACCGAATTATCCGATTTTCAATTTTCGGAATCGTGGAAGAGTAGCTTCGCTCTTCTTCGGCTCGCTTTGCCCCAAAATAAGTCTGGGGAAGTAAATGGAAGCAAAGCAATAGACTGCTGGTGGAAATCAAACCTGACATAAAACAGTTACTTTTTGACTAAAATGGAGAAACCAAATTACCCTGACTAAGACACCATCCTAACAGTAGAACTTATTTTTGAGGAATGCCTCCTGCATTGAAATGCTCGAGATAGCTACAAGATGACGTTAACTACCAAACATCAGGTTAAAATTGTAATATAAATCAAGTGAATAGTTATCTACGTGACATATATTAAGTAATAGAATTATAACCAGTAAGGTAGTCTCTGATAAACCAAAAGGCAAGGCCGTATTAACCATGAGGCAGAGTAGGCAACTGCCTAGGGGCCCCGCATCGACTGGGGGCCCGTGCACGCACCAAGAAAAAAAAATTCATCGAATGAAAATTTTAATGAAATTCCTCAACAGTATTATTGATTTCTTTCGACGCATGATTTTAATTGATGAAATACTTCATACATACAGAACCATCTAGTATCGAGTAGTAGAACTAATAAACTCTCTTCGTTTAACAATGTCAGAACCGTTTGCATTCATTGTCGATAATGGCCATTGAAAATGATCTATTAGAAGTGGTACACTTCCAAAATGTTTTAAACGATTTTGTTTCTAAAATAGTCAGAAAAGTTAATATTTAAACTTACTGTACTGTACAAAACCAATAAATATAAATCCTTCATTTTGGAAAACTAGCTATATAAATCCTATTCTCAAGTCTGGTTCGAAAGCACCATAAGCATTCTCAGCGCAATACCTAAACTTTTCGAACTACTTGTTCATGATAATATCAAGTCTAGATTCGCTCATAGGATTTGTCGCCAGCAGCACGGATTTCTCCATTGAAGATGCATCGAGTCAAATTTGCTTTTATTCGTCGAATATGTGCTTTCGATACACTTAGTCATGGTATTCTTGGACGTAAGCTCGAGTTTCTTTGTTTTTTTTTTGGAACTTTACTAGAGTGGTTTACTTCTTATGTTGCTGGCAGGTCTCAGGTTGAATCAAGGAGTATTCTTGTTAAATCTGGGGTCCCTCAGGGTAGTCACTTGGGGCCACTTCTATTTTTAATATAATATCAACGATATTGCTTCATGCTTCAAATTTTGTAATTTATTTCTCTTTGCTCATGACCTTAAAGTCTTCCATTCGATTAGTTGCTTTCACGACATCATTCAATTCCAATCGGATTTAAATCGCCTTCAATATTGGTGCTTAAGCATATATGATTATATAAGCATATATGATTATGTAAGCATATATGATTATATATATTCGATTTTTCTGATATTTCAACACTGAATTATCTTTTTATTACTCTTGTTAGACCTGTACTAGAGTTTGCCTTAGTTGTTTGGTCACCATATATATTTTAAGACTGCAAAAAGGTAGAATCAGTGCAAAACAAGTTTCTTTTATTCATCTCTCACAGATTAGGATGTAGGCGTGAAAGTTTCTCGGCGACTGTGATGCGATCTAAGCTTGCCTTACCAGCTTGCCTTACCCACTCTGAGGGCTCACAAGAATCGTATTGATCTATTTTTTTTGTCTAAGATCATTCAGGGTTATATCAACTGCCCTGATTTATTAAGTAAAATCGACATACATGTTCCTGTGAGATTCACGAGACAATCGAATCTTTTTCATATCTCATTTACTAGATACAATTATATTAGAAGTTCGCCCCTACCTAGATTGCTTAGAAACGCTAATGTGGCTTGAGCTACTGGTGTGAATCTCTTTCATAACTCACTTAGTTGTATAAGGAGAGATGTTGATGTTGTGATAATGGAATAAGGACTAACTTTGTGACCTCTTTATTTTCTTTTGTTATATCAGGATACTTGCTTTTATTATAATTGGATAAGGATTAATTTTGTAATCTTCTCAAGTTTTTATTAATTTTTTTACTAAAGGGTTCACGCGTAAATAAATAAAGAAATAAATAAATCTTGGAAGTTGACTTTTTCCAATTTGTACTTCACAAAACTGTTTTCTTTCGTTCATTGTATTTTATTGCGCTTAACAAAATTAAATTGAAAATAACCGCGTCCCGTCCCATTTCTCTTTCTTAGGGTGCATTCGCGTTGGGCACTTACACGCTTTAAGCGCTTATAAGCTTCGTTCTCTGTGGTCGACTCGCGCTCACAAACGCTTAACACTAAGCGTAAGCTAACCTAACTTTTGTTGTCGATAACTAATAAATTTGAAGGGAAATGTTAAAGCACAGTATTTGCGTGAACTATCGGACTTTTGCCTATTTGAGCGTAAAAAGAAGATCTGACATTCAACTTTAATGCTCAAAGCCAATGCGTGAGCGTCTCTAAGCGCTAGTAGGCCAACACGAACGCCAATAATCTGTGCTTCTAAGCGTGAGCGCTTAAAGCGTGTAAGCGCCCAACGCGAATACACCCTTAACCTATCATGCAACCTGGATCATCATTCATCACTTATCTATAATATATTCATTAAGACCATTTCAATAAAGCTAACGAGTCAGGTAAGGTGATGCTGCAGCATCAAGTCAAAGTAACCATTTTGTTGCAATATCACATAAGACTTTGAGGTAACAGGATCCCTAGAGTCGATCATCTGGAAGTTACTCACATCCCTTTATCAACTTGAAACGACCTGTGGCCCGAAACAGGGTTGTTGCCTAGGGGCCCGAACAGGGTTAATCCGGCCCTCCTAAGAGATTGAAGCTTGTAAATAAAAAAATGTTTTGATATTTAAGTAAGATATTTAAGTAAAGTGTTACATTCTGGAATAATAAAATATATATTTCCTTTTTATTATTATTTTTCACTTACTGAAAAGTTTGTTAATGATTCAATAACTATCGCCCTACTATAAAAAAACCAATATGACTAGAAATATTAATTTTGTTGGTAATAGTTTTGTAATAGAAAGCTGTCTAAATGCAGGAGAGTTAATAATAACTCCTGTTCTACATTTACAGATGTTACACCCGAATGTTTTTAACAACTTGCTGGTATTTTATATAGAGCTATTACACAACTGTACCATTAATTATTTTACTTTAAAAGAAACAAAAATATTACTTTAAAATTAATCGTCCATTAATCATTTTTGAAAAGTATTTCAATTTCATCCAAATAAAAAAAGTTATTCATACCTACCCATTTTTTTTTTGATACTATTATTTCGTAAATAATACAATTCATATAATCAGATGAGATTTTCCTAATTACCTATATTTTTGGATGTAAAATTAATATTTAAATTTGAAGTATAATTTCCTAAACAGCATAAACTAGAAAACCAGAGAGTGATTGTGACTTTTTACACAAACAATATATAGGCTGCGGAGAGGAAGGAATACATTTAGGAAATAACAGTTAGATGAGCTAACAAAATTACATCTTATATATTATGTACTTGTTTTTATATCTTCACTCCTAACTAGTTGATGTGATTGTAAATAATCTAATGAACCTCGTGATTATTTATTGCCAAAAGGAAATTCATACTGAGTGGCTGCTTATGAGCAATAATTTTACTGAGATTGATCAACTAAGTAGAATAGTGGTCTCGGAAGTTACTCATGACAAACGGATGTGATCCATAGTACCAATCTTTCCACATGTAACAATACCTATGTAATGCTAGAGATCATACCATTCGTTTTTGATTCAAACCAAACAAAAGATGTGAATGGACGTTTTTGCAAAATTTTGCCTTATTGTTGATTGATAAATATTTTGAGAGGTATTTTTCAATGATATTAGACAGATTATATATATATATATATATATATATATATATATATATATATATATATATATATATATATATATATATATATATATATATATATATATATACAGGGTGTCCCACCGGGAAAGAACGCGATCTGTATATGGAAAACTACACATAGGAAAATTTTGAAAATTTGACAGTATACTAATGTCGATAGGAACAACTCGACTAAAATATTTTCAAGATTGTGGCACTTCCGGTTATACCGGAAGTAGATACCAACTTGCTTATTTTAAATTGGATACCCTATATATTAATACATTTTTCGATTCTACGTAAGATTCTAGGCAGATTTTATGTATTATGTCCTATACCTAAGTCTAAGCGTTTTTGACATATTTAGGTTTTTATGTCAAAAATGACGATTGCAAGCCCTAATGTAATTATCAATTGCTCCTACAAGGAAGCCTTTTTTACTTACTTTGGGTTAGATTCCTTGATGAAAACAACCTACTCAAATAGATTTTGTATAATATTTGGATAAATAATCATACAGAGTGTTCAAAAAATAAGATCTAAAATGAGATTGAGAAAACTGACAAAAATCAATTTTTTCAAATGGAAACCCCCCATTTTTCTTATTTTGTAGTATTTGGCATTGAAAAAGAAGGTAACTTTGTGTAAGGTTATCTATATCTAAAATTTGAAGTTTTTGAAATATTGCCAATTTAATATTTTTATATGGCGATTTTGCATTTAATCGTTTAACAATTAGATCTAGGATAGCCACGATCGTATTTGACATTTTAAATCATCCCGGTTAAATTATACAAACGAAGATTATTTAAACTTATTTATTATTTATGGACAACGTGATAAAGTTATTTCAAGAACATGTGATAAGAAGAGCCACCCATGAACAATTATTGCTGCTTAGATGCGAAAAATGTTTAGAAGTTCAAGGACACCAATTCGAACATTTACTTGAATAATTTTTTTAACATTTCTATTTCCAATTTCGATATGAATATTTTCCTTTTCAATAACTAGTTTATTTCTGTATACTTTTCATTTGCGGATCCAAAGTTATTCAAGTTTTTTATAATTCTTCTAATAGTATTTGGTGATGATTTTTGTTTTTGAGGATATCGTGTCACAAATGTATCACATGTTCAAAATAGAAAAATTTTCTTGTGACCGAAGTATGTAGTATGAATTCAAAGAATTCCATTCTTCTTGGAAAATCAGTTTCATTTAAATGCTGCACTAATGGATAGCATACGGATGATATTTGTGTTTCCGTAAAATTCTTAGAACTGACGATTTAGATAAGCCTGATTCTAATGCTCCCTGCTTTGAAGATTTTGTTATATAATGCTTCAAAATATCCCAAAATTGCTATTTCAATATTTTCATTATTAACAACTGCTTTCTTTTTGTACACTTTTGCCTTTACGGATCAAAAGTTCTTGAAGTTTTCTATAATTCGTTTAACAGTATTTGCTGATGGTCTTTGTTTATGAGGATATTGGGTGCTAAATGTATCACATGTTCTTAGAATAACTTTATCACATTGTCCATAAATGATAAATAAGTTTAAATAATTTTCGTTTAAGATCTTTTTTTTAGATCTAATTGTTTAACGATTAAATGCAAAATCGCCATATAAAAATATTAAATTGGCAATATTTCGAAAACTTCAAATTTTAGATATAGATAACCTTACACAAAGTTACCTTCTTTTTTAATGCCAAATACTACAAAATAAGAAAAATGGGGGGTTTCCATTTGAAAAAATTGATTTTTGTCAGTTTTCTCAATCTCATTTTAGATCTTATTTTTTGAACACTGTATGATTATTTATCCAAATATTATACAAAATCTATTTAAGTAGGTTGTTTTCAACGAGGAATCTAACCCAAAGTAGGTAAAAAAGGCTTCCTTGTAGGAACAATTGATAATTATATTAGGGCTTGCAATCGTCATTTTTGACATAAAAACCTAAATATGTCAAAAACGCTTAGACTTAGGTATAGGACATAATACATAAAATCTGCCTAGAATCTTACGTAGAATCGAAAAATGTATTAATATATAGGGTATCCAATTTAAAATGAGCAAGATGGTATCTACTTCCGGTATAACCGGAAGTGCCACAATCTTGAAAATATTTTAGTCGAGTTGTTCCTATCGACATTAGTATACTGTCAAATTTTCAAAATTTTCCTATGTGTAGTTTTCCATATACAGATCGCGTTCTTTCCCGGTGGGACACCCTGTATATATATATATATATATATATATATATATATATATATATATATATATATATATATATATATATATATATATATATAACTTTGGACAAAATATATTTAAAATTTCACGAAAAACATTCATTTAGTAGTACCTATACATGGATTCAATGAGAAATCATGTTTCATATAATCAAATGTGGTTTTCATGATAAAACACCATCAATCATAATGTAATTCAAGATGTAATAATAATGAATATACAAAAAAAAACATTTTCGTTCCGTGTGTGTTCTTATTATAACTAACTTCAATGTCAATCTAATAACCAGCATATACATAAATTTGTTACTACATCATTTCACTTAATCTTCCATGAATTTGTCATCTTCTAAGATCGGAGAAGACATATTTATCGTACCACATATCACTGCAAACATTTCTTCTAATAATACCAATAAACGTTCAGGCAACACAGATTCAACAATTTAAAATGTTTTGGCTGCAGCATCTGGAATTTTCATTACTAATGGGAACTAATCTGAGTTTCAATAAATTCTTTTGTGAAATGTAAAGAACACACCGTCATTCTTGGAGTTGTGTGAATATTTTTCAGATTGATTACCCATACCTTCAAGAAATCATAATCTTTTCCTTTTCTCCAAAATGATTTTCTCTCAGTAAAAAATATTTGTTCGGCCTCGGAAACCTATGAAAGCTAATACTTGCATTTGTATATACTTTAGAATTACAATTTTGTACGCCACAACACTCTCTAGACTTGCTGATTCTACATCTACAGCTTTCAAAAGTTTATAGGTATTGTCAAATCATATCCTTCAAAAAAAATTTCATTCTCATACAAATATGTATACCTTCTCCGTGAACTATATTAAACTTGCCTACACTTATAACCCCAATTAAATAGGGATATTCGATTTTTTATAATTCTCTCTGATACAATAAAGATCATTAGATTTTCGCTTAGAAAAAGTTATAATTCTTAAAAAACTGAGTATGTTCAAATAGAATACTTGCACTGACTTCAATTTAAATTATATTATGTACTCAAGTCAAGGTATATATTTTGGGAGGCTAGACCATTCTCTCAAGGGTATAAAATCTAACTTGAAATACATAATAGAATTCTAGTACTATTCAAGCTAAGTTTTGATTTTATATGTTAATCGTTTGAAATTTTTTTCTAAATGTGATCTCTATGAATTTATAATTACTTTCAATACCTGTCTTCTAGCCACCACTGACGAACTGTTCATAAACATTTATTTCTCATTAACAGATAAATAACCTTCAAAAACGAAACGGAGAAATAGGAAAGAATAATATTTTAGAATTGCACCTCTGCTCAAAAGGAATAAAAATTCCAATTTGTATTAACTTCGTTTGAAAGTAACATAAATAATTTTTTGAAATCTTTGTATCATTAAATAGTCTATCGTATATGATGCAATTAAGATTTATTTTAGTTGTCAGCAGAGTGTAGTCCTGGAGTAGGTACCCAACCTTAATTCACGTTTCACATGCATTTTTCAAACATTTCTCTTAGTAGCAACAGCATATGAATAACTAAAGTAAAGTATGAACTTCAAACTAGAAAATATATATATTGAAAAATGTTGTCGCATTTGTTTGATAGAAAAAGATGATGTTCAACAGATTCAAGTCCTAGACCCTCTAATAAATATGATCAAGACATTATGTGATCTAGAGGTAAGAATTTAAGTTATTTCAGCTTAATTGTTCAATTCGGACATATACATTACAGATACAAATCCATGATGGTCTGCCAGATGCTGTGTGTGAATTTTGCAAAGAGGAAATCGAGAAATATTATATATTTCATAAGAAAATAATAAACAATGATCTCATATTGAAGAAAGCACTGGCAGAGCAAAAACAACGCCAAGAAGAATACTTCTCAGATATTGAACAAAGTGTGAGTACGTTTAATCCAGAACCAAATGCCAAAAAAAAATATGTGTGTGATATTTGTGAGAAAGAGGTCAAAACTATTTACTCCTTGAAAAGACATTTGAAAATACATACAGGTATAAAACCTCATGTTTGTAATATGTGTGGAAAAAGTTTTTTAGAAAGTGGCAATTTGGTCAAACACATTAATAATCATAATCAATACAAGAGACTTCAGTGCAATGAATGTGGAAAACAGTTTTATGATAGGACTAAATTGGCAATCCACATGAGAAGACATACTGGAGAGAAGCCATATTCTTGTACTGTTTGTTTAAAAGCATTTGCAACATCCTCTCAAGTTCTTGTCCACATGAAGGTAAGGATATTCTCTTAATTCAATTATTTAATGGTAATAACAACAGCAGCCCTATTAACACACAAAGATTTACAGTAAAGTATGCAATACATTTAAAGTGTGAGAAAGGCTATTGAAGGCAGTTTAGCAAGCTCTACGCTACCATTCAACCTTCTAAGCAAAATCATCAGTTAGAAGATAATGAAGGTTTAGACATTGAAAATAAAACAATTAAATACAAATATGTAGTAGTATCAAACAAAAAGCAGTAATTAATATAACCAATAACTAATATTATCAGTGTAATGTATAAAATTAATCTGGTATCTTAAAATGATGAGACATAAACTTCAAAGTAGATTAGATAGGCATTGATTTCAAAATAATATCACATTATAAAGTAGAATGGATTAGATTTAAAATTAATTTCATATCTGAGATTGAATTCTCGCACATCACTTGGTGAAACATCATAAAGTATAAACTTTAAAATAAAAAACACTTGGCTTTTGTTTCACAATATAAAAAATATTTAGATACTGTATTTAGCAGTAACGAAAAGTCGACATGTTTCGAGTTATGAACTCATTATCAAGACTGACTACAGGAGAGTATTACATCGTATTTTATAAAACAGACAAAAGCAAAGGTGATACCTGAAAATCAATTTGTTCGTTTACAAGGGGTAATTGACTATTATGGGCGGAACTTATTTCGAGAATTTTTTGCCCTACAATCGTCCCGGAAGCTCAAACCACACACCACCCTGACAGCTTTGCTCTGCAGTCCGAACAAACGTCGAGCACTCGAAACGTGTCCCCACACAAGTACAGCATATGAGAGCCGTGCATGAAAGGTTGCAAAATAAGCTGTTCTCAGTACCTTATGAGATACATTATCTGCGAGACGACGCAGCAAGTATAAGTTTTTGTTCAGCCCGGAGGCTAGAGATTCAGTATGCTTTCCCCATTGTGCCTTTCGATCAACAAGAACCCCAAGGAACCTAGTCTGAGATACATGATCATTCAGAGTGCCAATCTCGCTCAATGCAAATACCATTCTTTGTGTCTTCGCCTCATTCAAAAGCAATCTATTAGAATTAAACCATCCTTCAGCCTTTTCTTGTGCCTCCAAGGAACCCAATAATGAAGCCTCCAGAGTTTCTGCCACAACAGAAATTGTTGTGTCGTCGGCAAAAAGAGTGTAATTAGACTTTTGGTCCCTCAATGGCAGATCATTCATATATATGAGGAAGAGTATTGGCCCCAAAATGGATCCCTGAGGCACCCCAATTTTTATCTCCTGCTCCGCCGACGCCATCCCATTGTACCGCACAGTCTGATACCTTTCTGCAAGATATGACCTCAGAAGTAGAAGGCTACCACCAGTGAATCCATATGCCTTCAGCTTACGCAGAAGGATCCCATGATCAACACAGTCGAAAGCCTTGCTGAGGTCACAAAACAAAATTGTGTCGTAGCAACGCCCATCGAAAGCATCCATAACATCAGACATGAGATTAAGAATTCCTGAAACTGTGCTCCTATTTCTCCTAAAACCAAACTGTACTTCACTGAAAAGGTTATTCACCTCAAAAAAATTTATTATTTGTTTAGACATGCACTTTTCAAAAATTTTTGACAGTATGGGAAGCAGTGATATTGGTCTATAGTTCTCTGCATTTTCAGGATTTCCCTTCTTAAACAGAGGAATCACAACTGCTCTCTTCATAGACTCCGGAAATGTACCCTCCTCAATACAGAAGTTTATCAGTTTTGTGAGAGGCAGCAGAATCAAATTCTGTACTGATTTGATAACCTTCACACTTAAACCATATATGTCGCGGCTGTTCTTGTTTTTAAGTTCTTTTATAATATCACGTACTTCAATGAAACCCACCCCTGAAAAGGCAAAAGAATTCCGGACATCAACATTCCTAAGATTATCCAAAGGATCAATATCACATTCCGGCATATCATGCACAAGTTTGTTGGCAATTCCCAAGAAATATTTATTGAAATCATCAGAACTGAGGTTATTCAATGCAACATTTCTTTTTTTGTTCACGTTTTCATTAATAATCTGCCACATGCTCCCTACAGGGTTACTTGCCGAATCTATGCGATTATCATTTGCAGTGATTTTGGCTTTACGAATCTCTTTATTATATTCTCTTTTATATTGTGTATACAGTTGTTCATTCGCCAAGGTGTTGTATTGCTTTCTGATATCACCCAGTAACCGAAGGTGCTCCCTCATAGCTTGAAGTCTCTGCGTGAACCAATCAAAGCTATTCTCTGTCCGCATAGTATACTGTTTTTCTGGAAAACATTCAACATACCTTTCATTCAGAATATCGAAAAATCTTTCACATTTGCTTTTAGTGCTCATATCTACACTTTCCACAAAATCCCATGAACTCTCAGAGAGACTCTCATAGAACATGAATAATCCCCTTTGTGTAATTGGCCTAAATTTCTTTTTCCCTTGAAAAAATCTTCTGCTGTGTAAATAAACAGAAATACTAACCATTTGGCCCAGATGATCCGACATGTCAAGATCAGTGACACCAGTATAGACAACATCCATATTTGCACCCACAAAAACATTGTCCAAGCACGTGTTTTGCCTGGTTGCTACATTTATTGTTTGCCGCAAGCCAAATCCAGCACTTGTATCACACAAGTGCAGCGTTGCCTGCTCATCTGTACCAAAATGCACATTGAAATCACCAGCAACCACAACTCCTTTATTGGTTCCGAGACCACTGAGTAAAAGTTCCAAATTTGACCGAAACATGTCAAATTGCCCTGCGGGTGATCTATACATCGCCAAGACATAAACATTAAAATCATACAAAAAAACACATGAGTATTCTATACATTTTTCGATATTATAATCTATACCCAAATCCTTAACATCTGCCTTCAAACCATCACGAACAAAGATTGCAGTACCCCTCCTCCAGTAGATTTCCTTCTAGCAGAAAACCCTAAAGTATTGTAGCCATTTATATAAAGTACACCAATTTCTGCTTCAGACATCCAGTGTTCTGTGACACAGAGTACATCTAAATTTTTGTCAGCAATAAATGATTCTAATTGCATTACCTTTCTTCTCAGGGACCTTGCATTTATGTTCAAGATCCTTAGTTGTCTCGTAGTTGACTTGGTCCCCTTGCATACAATTCCTTCTGAATATTCACTCCTGCTGGGCGCTGTAAATTTAAAAAATGGTTTATGACTACTCCTCTAGGCCAAAGATCTCCAGTCAAGTACTGTTCCCTGTTTTCATATGGAACAGTAAGTTTGAATGAGCTGTGATATTTTTCTTTTTTTGTCTTCATCTTCTCACAATTTGAGATTTTTAGATTTTTACCTTCCAGATATTCTGTTACATTTTCGTTTGTTAATAGTCTGCGTGGGGTATATTCAATGCAACAAATACTTTATTCGTTTATATATATATATATATATATATATATATATATATATATATATATATATTTTAGTTTATATATATATATATATATATATATATATATATATATATATATATATATATATATATATATATATATATATATAAATATATAAATATATATTATATAGTTTTGTAACGAAAAGTTGTGCAAAGCTTTTATTTATTTTTGTCAAATATCTCATTATTTAAAAAAATGGAAGAATACTAATCAATACATTCATTTAATTTTCAGAAGCACACTAAAGAAAAACCGTACCAATGTACAGTGTGTCAAAAATGTTTTCCCTATAGTGGATCTCTGGTGACACACATGAAAATTCACGCTGGAACGAAATTACTGTGTCACTGTGGCAAATCTTTCACTCAAAAAGTTCATTTAGATAATCACGTGCGTACGAAACATACAGAAGAACGGCCGTTTATGTGCAGTGAATGTGGTCAGCGGTTCCCTACGAAAGAGCAATTGAAAACTCACAGTAGACATCATAGTGGAGATTTCAGACAAAAAGAACACCATTGTGAATCTTGCTCAAAGGCGTTCATGACGGCTAGAGAATTGAAAATTCATCTAAGAATACACACCAATGAGAGACCGTACCAGTGCGATTTCTGCGGAACAAAATTCAAGACTTCGTCACACATGAACTCACATCGAAGAATTCATACAGGCCAAAAAAACCATATTTGTTCATTTTGCCAAAAAGCATTTAGAGAATCGTCTAGTTTGAAGGTACATTTACGAATTCACACTGGAGATAGACCATACAGCTGTTCAGTTTGTAAGATGAGTTTTACTCAAAGCAATACACTGAGTACTCACATGAGAACACATAGAAAAGTTGAAGGAATTTATCCAAGTAGAGGTACTTGTTGAAATATTACAAGTTAAATCCCCATTATTAATGATTTATAATTATTATTGAGTGGGTAACTAATTTTAAGATCATTCAACTATCAATTAAATGATATTATAAATATATTTTTTGCAGTTTCAAACTGACTTTCACCTACAGAGAATTACTAATTTCGATGGGATTTGGGGGTTTAGGGTGTCCTGGGCTCGATTTTCGATTTTTTTAAATATGAAAACCGCTTTTTGATAAGTAAAGTTGTTTTCGAGCTACAGGTGGATATTCAAAAGTTTGCAATTTTGAAAAGTCATATCTTTTTTATTATCAATATTTTCAATTGTTCGAAGAGCCCTTTTTTTAGTTTTTTTAAAGACCAATTCACCACTGAAAACCAGCATGTCAAATTACATTCAGTTTTTGAGATATAACACAAACTTGATATTCTTCTCATGGAACTTGCATTATTTTATTCTTCTCTTAAAATCTACTTAAAATTTCCTTTAAAATGTATCACACGCAAGGTTTTGATTATTAGTTTTTTCAATATTCCACGATTTTAAAAATTACCATAGTTGGCTGTGACTTTGACAATGGGTGTAACACAAAAGGATATTATTTGTTTAAATCAAGTAAGGCATGCACTAAAAACTGCTTTTGAAACTGAGTTTTATCAGAGTGAGCTTTGACAAAAACAAAAAGTCTGATTTATTACGCCTAAAACTGGCAATTCCTCTGATTCTTTGTTTATCTTTAGATTTCGATAGGTTATTGGTCTGGGCTTCTTAAATGAACCATTTGGTTCAGTCTGCTGAATATTTTACCCGACGGTTGTCTCCAATTTCGATACTGTTGAAGATACATTCGCAATGATAAAGCTATATTTTCATTCGCCTCTATAAAACAGTTGAGCGTAAAAATATTGAAGTACTTTAACAAATTTTTGCTCGAAAATGACAACAGTAAGTAATTCTTTGTAACCATGCCAATATTTGTAGGTTGATATACCCAAAGACTTTATGTTTTTGTCAAAGCTCACTCTAATAAAACTTACTTTTAAAAGTAGTTTTGACGGCATGTCTTACTTGATTTTAAAAAAATGATTTATTTTTGTGTTACACACAATGTCAAAGCCGCTGCCAAAAATAGTAATTTTTAAAAACGTGAAATATTGTAGAAACTAATAATCGAAATCTTACTTGTGATACATTATTTCAAAGGAAATTTTATGTAGATTTTAAAAGAAGAATAAAATATGGCATGTTCCATAAGAAAAATATCAAGTTTGTGTTATATATCAAAAACTGCATGTAATCTGACTAGTAGGATTTCAGTGGTGGATTGGTCTATAAAAAAACTAAAGAAAAACCCTATTCGAAAAATCTGAAATTTTGATAATAAAAAATGAAGGACACCCCACTGCGTAGCACTAGAAATGATAAAACCCCTCGGTGCATGTGCATGTCGTCAATATTTTTTGAATGTATTATATAAATTAAATAACAATGAAAGTCGATTTTACGAATGAAATGAAGGAAAATTGCAATAAATGTATTAATAAGTCGATATTACGAATAAAATTCGTGAAAATTCACCACAAAAATTCATTGATTGACTGTCGAATTTGAATATCCTATTCCGGCTCATTTTGCTGCAAATTATGAATCAAATTGATAAGATGGGAAGCAGACACAGACGCAGAATCAGCTGAAGCTATCAACGTCGCTTGGTTACCGTGGCACACAGAGCATTTCGACGCATGTTTTGTAGGACTTCGTACATATCGACCTTGGCGCATGCGCGTGTCGTAATGGCTATCTAAAAAAACGCTATAATTTTTTATTCTTCGTTGGGAAAAAATTGGGAAAACTTCTCTGATGAAATCATATGTATTTTATCGATATCCGTTGGAATTTTTAAAATCGGACCAGATCTCAACTTTTTGTAGTGAGACTTTAGCTTCGCCTCGGGGTAAAAACGCTATATTTTTCTATTCTTCGTTGGGAAAAATTGGGAATTCAAATTCCCTAATGAAATCATATGTGTTTTATCGATATCCGTCGGAATTTTTAAAATCGGGCCAGTTCCCAACTTTTTGTCGTGAGACTATAACCCCTTTAGCTTCGCCTCGGGGTAAAAAGATATGGCGACTTTTCAAGAATGCAAACTTTTGAAAAACCCCCTGCAGCTTGTGTCTAGAAAATCGAGCCCAGGACATGTCTATTCGTTTTTGGCTATCTATGCTAGAAGTACCCTAAACCCCCAAATCCCATCGAAATTGGCTCACCCTGCACATTACACAGGACATCTGTGATTTCAAGGTCAATATAAAATATTGGGGTTGAACAGTGGAGGTTCGATATTGTTTTTATAACCAGTAGCCTGGCATTTTTATTAAATAGATGTAAATTGTATCATAGGTTATAGGATAATTTTAAATAGAGGAACAAATTCATAATGCCCTTTGATTGATTTTTGATTATATAGTAGAAATTCATTGAATGTGATTTATTATAATCAACTATACTTATTACTGAATCTGTTGAATTTCGGTTCTCTATCAGGCTCTTGCACCGTAAATTATTAAACTAAGTTTAATGATAAACCGAGTTTAATTCGACATTTTCGCTTGCACCAAAATATAAACGGCGTTTAAGCCATCTTAAAACCCCGCATAAACAAAGTTTAGTTAAACAACGTTTTATAATAAAACGGTACAAGAACCTTTAAATGTTTAAAAGGCTCTTGCACCGTATATTATTAAACTAAGTTTAATGGTAAATCGAGTTTAACTTGACATTTTCGCTTGCACCAAAATATAAACCGCCCTAAACTCCGCATAAATTAAACGCCCAATTTTCGGCGTTTAATTTGAAGTTTAAGTAAATTTTGAGGTTATTTGTAGAAGAAATGGTTTATTTTTCCTTAAAAATTTAATTTTTGCCGGCGGAAACTCGAATTTTTGTTTAAAATGTTTTATGAAGAGTTTGATATCTATAACGACAACTTGAACGTTCTAGAATTCCTGGAATATTGTAGCCTGTAACAGTAGACACATATTTATTTCAAAAATGTTTGCTTGGCAATCGTCAAGCTATGCAAACGTATTGGTATCCGATTATATTGTATTATTGTTATAGATTTTTTTGCTTAATCAACAATAATCATCTTATAGGTATTTTGCCAGTTATTCTCTCTAGGTGGTAAAAAATATGGCCTGCAGAACTGAAGGGTGTATTTATAGTTTATGTATACTAATGAACAATGCACTCCTTTAACTCATAAATGCAAATTTACTCAGTAATAATATAACAAGAGAGTGAGAATAAATTGAAAATAATTTGACAGATTTTTTCAAAACTTGTTGCCAGGCAATAGTCACCAAATGGCAACAAGTTTGAACAAAATCTGTCAAATTATTTTTTATAATTTATCGAACTCGCGAGTTATATTTGACTAGATTATTTTTTGATTCAACAATTCTGTATTACAAAGTGCCACCGAACTTAAAACTTACTCTTTTGACAAATAAAGAAGCATTTCATTGGTTTTAAGAAACGTCAAAAAATAATCTCCATAATTAAAAATATACACAAAAAAAAATGTATTAATATGATATCATGGGTAGAGTACCCATTAAACATATCTAACTTTGTAGGAATGACAGCTTGTCCCCCATGGATCAGCTACTTTTAGCATTAAAATTGTATGCCAATCAGCGTTGCCGTTTGTAACATAATTATCGAATTGTAACATAATTTCTCCTCCAATTTGTCCTCAATCGATAATTGTACCATAATCGATAATTGTAACATAATTTTGACCTAGAGGTTTTTCGGCTATAATATAAATAATTATGGAAAGTACCTGAAAATATTTACGAGATGTGTGATATTAAAAAAAAAAGGAATATTGTTTGGAATATGGCTGCAAATCATCGCTACCCAATCCTGAAATACAATATGTAATCCTAAAAAAAAAGGTCTTCTGATTTGTGGTTACAGATCAAAAAAAAATTGTAACATAATTTTGAAGAAAAATCGATAATTCTAGCAACGCTGTACCATAATTCTCACTTCGCTCTGTGGCAACACTGATGCCAATGGAGGACATTTGCACAGTATTGCTCAATTTGTTGGAGTTCATACATCCACAGTTTCCCTCTCTATCTGAAAAATATCAGTGTGGTCGTATGGTCCCCTTTTCCTTTTATTATTATCTTCCATTTTATGCATATTCAATACAAATCACAAAAAAAAAAACTTCTTTACTATTAGAACTAGGTTAGAAAAGTAGAAAAATAAATTCTGTTTCTTCTTTTTACTTCATGTACATCGCAGTTTCATCCAAAATAATACTTAAACGCAGTTTAGCAATGGGTCGGTTATAATTCTTTGGTGCAACGACCAGAAAAATAAACGTAGTTTAAAAATTAAACCAAGTTTAGTTAAACGACGTTTTATAATAAAATGGTGCAAGAGCCTATAAATAGTCAAAATAAGCAGGGTAACTCCATCTTTTATTTTTAAGTTTATATTATTTATGTTTAAAATTAGTGTGTCAATTATAGTTTTTCAAACATATTTAAAGCCGTTATTTGTTTTCTACCATACTTCATATCTTAATTCAAAAATATATCTTAAACCAGTTTCATTTATATCTGATTCAATCAACGAGGTTATAATCCTTTATTCTGAAATATACAAATTTTTCGGAATAATCTATGAAAATGTAAATACTAGTTGAGAATGATTGCTAGCTGTTTTCCAACCAAAGCAACAACGATCCGAAATCAGAAAATAATGTTTAATTATAATTCTTGAATAGGTAAAGATATTAGATAATCTAATGGTTTGTCATCAAGAAATGCGATTGAAATGTTTCATAAAGAAAGAACAATATTTTTTATGCTGCGGCTATTTTCGAAGTTCTGTTGACCTACAAATATGCAGCTTGCATAGTTACAACGATCTTATTGCAGAAATTGCTGAATTCTTATTGAAGAATTATCACCAGCTATAGTTGGCTCTTGGCAAAACTTCTGAATTTTAACAAATAAAATCTTTCTCCCTGTTTCACATTCTCACTATCGACAACAGTGCCGGATTAACATTTTTGGGGCCTATAGGCTAAACAGTGGGGGGGGCGCTCTTTAAGGGGACGAAAAACACCAAAATTCAGTCATATACGATTGGAATTTACTTTTCATCGTGTAAGAAATATAAATTGGCTTTCATACCTGCATATTAACCTATCTGTAGTTTTATGAGCATCGAATTCCAGGCATATAGGGTTAACCTAATTTTTAAATTTCAAAATTATGGTGGGGGCCTAGACGCTGCAGCCTATTGGTAAATCCGGCACTGATCGACAATTTATTATAAGTAACAAACCCTATAAAGATTCTAAATTAGAAAAGAATTACCAAGATAATTTTAAACTTTGCACTGCACAATAATAAATTGCCAAAATTATCATTTAATCTTCACAGAAGCGTCAAAAACGAACCAGTTCACTGGGATAGTTGTATTATATAGGTACTCCACAAAATGTATTTTCCCAGAAAATAATAGACTGTGGGAGTAGTTTCATATTATAATTAAACTTCTTAGACAATGATTCACGAAATTTTTCTGATATATATATATATATATATATATATATATATATATATATATATATATATATATATATATATATATATATATATATATATATATATATACATATATATATATAATATATATATATATATATATATATATATATATATATATAATATATATATATATATATATATATATATATAATAATATATATATATATATATATTATATATTATATATATAATATATATATATATATATATATATATATATATATATATATTTATTCGAATTGTTGTTGCCTGTGATATTATTTTAATCTTTTGATATAATTATTAGCAATAACAGGCTGGTTGAATCTTAAAAAACTCGATTTAATTAATAAGTTGACGTTTCACTACGACATTCATAGTTATTAAAAACGTTTGAAAAAATTGAAAATTCTTTGACATTTATTGACTTGAAAAAATTGAATAGATAAGATTGATCTGTCTTGTTAAAACTTCTTTCGGATGTGACTGTTCTTTGTTATTTATTACGTGCTATTCAGTCTAATATTAGTATTCACAATTGTTATCATTAGAAGGCAAGGGAAACTACAGAAACCTTTACCTATGTAATGTTCGAAAATAATAATAATAGGGTACTATTTATTTAACAGAAAAGAAATTAGTCACGGGAAAATATTAAAAAAAGTAGAGCAGAATTATCGGTATAGAACGCTTATATGGAAGCAGCCGTTAATTAAATCGAGTTTTTTAAGATTCAACCAGCCTGTTATTGCTAATAATTATCAAAAGATTATATATATATATATATATATATATATATATATATAAATATATATATATATATATATATATATATATATATATATATATTATATATATATATATATATATATATATATATATATTATATATATATATATATATATATATTATATATATATATATATATATATATATATATATATATATATATATATATATATATATATATATATATATATATTATATATATATATATATATATATATATATATATATATATATATATATATATATATATATATATATATATATATATATATATATATATATATATATATATATATTTATATATATATATATATATATATATATATATATATATATATATATAATATAATGTTTATTCAATTAGCCATTAAAAAACAATATGGAGAGTAATAAAACCAAAAAATGAAATAAAATAATACAAATAACAATATAAGATGTCAATTTAAAACCTACTGAAAAGGACCATATTCATTGCCAGGGATCACAGGGATGCAACGGAAGAGATTTTCAATATGGCCTTTCATGTTGGTACCTATATATTTTCTCTACTTTTCTTCACTTTTGTTTGCACCTAGGTTGACACCTGTATGTGCAGTTGTTTATCTATTTTAGAATCGAAAATTCAGTTATGTGCCTTATGTGTAGAACCACATCAGAGGAAGGTTTCTTTTTGTACGGATAAGCAGCTCTATAAAATTGGTAGCATCGGTCTATAGGCTGTGTATGTACTTGTCTGGATGTTTGCCTATGTAATCTCTTGACTTTTTCCTGAAGATGTTTTGTTTTTTGATGTTTCTTATATCTTGTGGTAAAGTGATGAATATTTTTGGGGCTGCTGTTGTTATGAATCTTTGGTTGGCGTCTTTTTGATAAAAAGGATTCTTTAGTAGGTTGTTGGTCTTTGCGCTTGTTTCGTGGCAGTGTTCAATTCTGTTTATCAACTGTTGATTTTTATGGATGAAAACACAACATGCATGAAAATACAAGGATCTATCACTTAATATCTCTTCGTTATATAAAAGCCTTGTGGGGTACAGTCTCCTTCTTTGTAGTATAATTTTAATTATATAATTTTGAAATATTGTTAAAGGTTGTAGGGCATTGCTATATAGACCTCCCCAGGCAATAATTCCAAATTTCAGAATTGACTCGTACAGTATAATTAGGAGTTTTTTATTCATTATTTTTCGTAAATCATAAAATTTGTGAACATCGTGAAATGAAGCTTGTTCAGATGGCCTTGACAATAAGGAAGAAAATTTCAATGTTCTCATAAAAAATGAGTTATCATACCGATAACAAATTTTGTATGAGAACATTTTGGTTAAGTAAAAGTAATAAATGAAAAAAATTATCACAAATTGAATCCTTCATCAGTATGGAATTAAATATACTTATATTGCAAAAAATGTTGGGATGTTAATTCAAAAATCATTATATTGTTTTAGTTAAATTTAGTTCTATTCAGTTTCATTTTTTTTCAGACAGTTTATCAAGCACAATATTTGTCATCGAAATTAGATTCAAAAATACCTTTATTTTATATTTTATAAACTGTAAGACAGATTATCGATAACATTAATATCCAACAAACTATCGAATCACGGCGCCAACCTTTCATAGTACCATCCGTCGTCTCCCTTATGAGTAATACTTTCGTCAATCGTCTCACCATCTTTCAACTTACGAAAACGAATTCTATCGTGTATTCTATCAGTTTGACCTTGCCAAAACTCCATTACGTGAGGTCTGATAAGATAACCACCCCTAAAAAAAGGACGAATAAAGTGTCATAATTTTCCGATAAAGTACATGAAATTGTACCAGAAAAATATTTTTGATTATATTACTCCAAATAATACACAAAGTTCAGTTACTATATTTCGAAATTAAGTTTTGGTACAGCTATATTAGCATTATACATAGAAGCTGATAAATATCAAAACTCCTTAGAAACTATCAGGTGCTTATACCAATTCGAGGTCGTTGCCCACTCTGTCGCTAGACGGGGCACTACTGATGAGCAACTGACAGTCTAGTTTTTCCATCGTGTCTGGCGCCGATGTCGAATGTTCTAACATTCTACCTTGAAATATAAATCGAAATTTCATGTCGTCGGTTAATTTTTTAAATGAATTTCCCAAGTATTATTACCCCGAGGCGAAGCTAAAGGGGTTATAGTCTCGCGACAAAAAGTTGGTAACTGGCCCGATTTTAAAAATTCCAACGGATATCGATAAAACACATATGATTTCATCAGGGAATTTGAATTCCCAATTTTTACCAATGAAGAATGAAAAAATATAGCGTTTTTTAGATATGCATTACGACATGCGCATGCGTCGATATGTACGAAGTCCTACAAAACATGCGTCGAAGTGCTCTGTGTGCCACGGTAACCAAGTGACTTTGATAGCTTCAGCTTGATTCTACGTCTGTGTCTGCTTCCCATCCATAAAGATATCTTATCAATTTGATTCATAATTTGCAGCAAAATGAGCCGGGATAGGATATTCAAATTCGACAGTCAAACAATGAATTTTTTTGCTAAATTTTCACGGATTTTATTCGTAATATCGACTTATTAATACATTTATTGCAATTTTCCTTCATTTCATTCGTAATATCGACTATCATTGTTATTAATTTTATATAATATGTACATTCAATAAATATTGACGACATGCACATGCGCCGAGGGGTTTTATCATTCCTAGTGCTACGCAGTAGGGTGTGCTTCATTTATATCTTTCGTCATACGCGCAGCGTCTATTCAGAGCAAATAAATTTTCAATACTGTATATATATATATATATATATATATATATATATATATATATATATATATATATATATATATATATATACAGGTTGTCCTAATTGCCATGACCCACTATTGCTATCTCGGTAACTATAATAACTACAAAGTTGGTCAAATTAGATAAAATGTGCAGTTTTTAGAGGAAATTGACAATTCGATTTCAGATTTTTTTTTAAAAATTTCTATCTCGAGCTACGGGGGCTTTTCGAAAAATTGCTCAAAACTATTTCATCGAATATCTCAAAAAGTATAATTTTTACAAAAAAAATGGTAGGGAATTTTTTTTGCATTATAAACGTTCTTTAAGCTGGTATTTTTTTAAGGCAATTTGGTTCGTCTAGTTTTCGAGATATCACTTTCAACTTTTTTTTTTTAAATAAGGACCTGCATTTTTGATTCCAAATTTTAAAAACACTTTTTTTCTGATTTCAACGATGTATCACATGTCCATATTCGTTTGTATTTAAGTGGTAAAAAACTAGTATTCAAGTTTTTTGGCACTTTTTCATTTTATCATAGAGCAAAGAGAAACAATTGCTTTTAAAAGCCTAGGATCCGTTATACATGTCGTGTCAAAGTAAGTTCAAACCAACATGGTAGCGTCCAATGGTGAAAAATTAGATTTATATTTTTGTTATGCAAAAGCATTTCGAAGTGCTGAAAGAGCCCTTCAAATGAATCAAAATTCGTACCTCGAAAGGCGCTTACCGAATACAATAATTTTTACAAGGCTAGAGCAAAATTTGCTACAATATAGATCATTTAAGAATCCTTCAGAACGAGGAACAATTGTAACGGCAGAGAATGGGGAACATGAATCAAATGCAATAGGTATGTATCATCCACTTTGAATTTTGGAAAAGGTAATTTTAAAAAATAAGGAAGTTTTAAGGTTTATTACATAACTTGAATTTAATTAAATGCTAAAAAGTTTGAATGTTTAAAAACTTAATGAACAGTTCATTTCATCACACGCTGCAACAGTCTGTTTATGTTATTAAAATATGCAATTGTTTTATTGGTAGTCTAAGCCACCTCTGATGTTCTTATGTTTTTTTAAAACACATACTACTTAAATTTTGTCTTTTTATCATTAAAACGCAAACAAATATGAACATGTGATACATCGTTGAAATCAGAAAAAAAAGTTTACCTATACAGGTTTCGAAAATATTTACAAAAAACACCATCAGGTATTCACCTTTAACATCATGTATCTTAAAAAAGAACAAGTTGAGGACCCTAGTATATATGAACTTTTATCTCCATTTTTGGCAATAGAATACGTGGTTGAAATATTGACGTCTAATTTCGGGACACCCTGTATATAACCTACATAAAGTTAACTAGGAAAATTCTTCAATAATTTGAAAAATTATCGAACAACTATCCAAGGGAGCTGGTTATGTGTATTCTGCGACGCGAATTGTACATTCACAATCCAACGGTGAATTATAGAAAACATCAAGTCATCCCGACTCAAAATCTGCATACAGCTGTTTCGATCTTACAATATCTTATATTATGTAATATATAAATAAATAAATATATATATATATATATTTATATATATATATACTTTTGGTGAAACTAAATATCCTCATCATGAAATTGAATAGATGAAGAAACCTGTTATAGTAGTATTATTTATAAGTATGAATTGATATATTGGATGTAAGTTTCTAATATATACATTTAGAGCTTGGATTAACTGAACATGCAAACCGTATTTAAAACATTGAAAACCAAAATTACCATTGTGGAGGTCTTGGAACATCTGAACTATTTGGATATTTAGCTTTCAATAACTTCTCTTTATCAGTCAAGACATTTCTATCTCGTATAAGTTTACTTTGGTCGCTGCACAATGCTCCTATTTTGCTATCATACGGCCTATTTTGAAAATAGTTTTCAGCTATAGAAAAAGGCAGTTTCTCTGCTTTTCCTTCAATTCTCACCTGAAAAATAATAATTATCGAAAATTATTGTTTAAACTTCGTATGATGTAGTAGTAGTATTCATAAAAAATTTAATACGAAAGCTTGAGTAAAATTGACACAATTAATTTGAAACATAAAAAATACGCATAATATTTATATTTGGATATAACAAGTTTTTCCAGTTGACGAATTTTGCAAAGAGCTACACGCTCAATAAGTACCACCAACGATAGCTATATTATGAAATAGAGGATGACACTACTTTACATTCAAGAGTTTCTAGACCCTTTACTCTTGTTTTGGATGACACTACTTTACATTCATGAGTTTCTAGACCCTTTACTCTTGATTTGGATGACACTACTTTACATTCATGAGTTTCTAGACCCTTTACTCTTGATTTGGATGACACTACTTTACATTCAAGAGTATCTAGACCCTTTACTCTTGATTTGGATGACACTACTTTACATTCAAGAGTTTCTAGACCCTTTACTCTTGATTTGGATGACACTACTTTACATTCAAGAGTTTCTAGACCCTTTACTCTTGATTTGGATGACACTACTTTACATTCAAGAGTATCTAGACCCTTTACTCTTGATTTGGATGACACTACTTTACATTCATGAGTTTCTAGACCCTTTACTCTTGATTTGGATGACACTACTTTACATTCAAGAGTATCTAGACCCTTTACTCTTGATTTGGATGACACTACTTTACATTCAAGAGTTTCTAGACCCTTTACTCTTGATTTGTATGACACTACTTTACATTCAAGGGTATCTAGACCCTTTACTCTTGTTTTGGATGACACTACTTTACATTCAAGAGTTTCTAGACCCTTTACTCTTGATTTGGATGACACTACTTTACATTCAAGAGTTTCTAGACCCTTTACTCTTGATTTGGATGACACTACTTTACATTCAAGAGTATCTAGACCCTTTACTCTTGATTTGGATGACACTACTTTACATTCAAAAGTATCTGGAGCCTTTATTCTTGATTTCGTGATGACAAACGTTATCTTTTTCATATTCATCATTATCATATTTATATGATAGGTCTTACTTCGGGAATTTACTAAGCGAATAAATTTAAATGAATGTGTCCAAAAAACTTCCTAATACAACATCCAAACAAATCTTTCTGTTACAAAACAGATCTGCTTATAAAAACGAAGTGAAAGTGATAACAATTTTAAATGGACAAGGTACAGTTAGAAAATAAATAAATATTTTGATGTTTAAGTTCTAATATTTTTGAGCAAGTGACGCATATTTCTCTTTTCATAGAAATTATTCATTTTACGTTTTTCATATTTTTCAAGTGATTTTTATATCTCCGTTCATACATAAAGATAGCAATATTATAATTTCTGAACCAATTTTGTTAATTAGCTGAATTACATACCGATCGATTGAAAGGCTCCCAATAGTACGTGAGGGCACAATATGGATTCTCCTCCTGCAAATGAAAATATTATCAAGATGGTTTTTAGCTATATATGTAATTGATTTGTTTTTCAAGAACAAAAAGAATATTTGTATAACCAAAGTATCATATGAAAGAAATATCATATCTTATATATAAAATTCTCGTGTCACAATGTTCGTTCCCATACTCCTCCGAAACGGCTTGACCGATTCTCATGAAATTTTGTGAGCATATTGAGTAGGTCTGAGAATCAGCCAACATCTATTTTCATCCCCCCAAATGTTAAGGGTAGTCCACCCCTAAATTTTTTTATTTATTTTTTAGACAAAATTTTTTGTTTTTATTTTTGTATGATACAGCATACAAAAATACATACAATCCTAAATTTTCACCCCTCTACGATCAACCCCTATTTTTTATTTGTTAAACTCCTTCGAAATGACTCGACCGATTCTCATGAAATTTTGTGTGCATATCAGTTAGCTCTGAGAATCCGACAAAATCTATTTTTCATCCCCCTAAATGTTAAGGGAGGTCAATCCCTTAATTTTTTATTTATATTTTTCAGACAAAATTTTCTCTTCTTTTTTTTTTATGATACAACATTCAAAAATACATCCAACCCTAAATTTTCACCCCTTTACGATCAACCCCTATTTTTTATACTCCTAATGATTAACATTTTTATGAATTTTTTGAACAAATTTTTTTTTTATTTTTTTATGATGTTGCTTTAAAAAATACATACAACTCTAAATTTTCACCCTTCTATCAACAACCCATATTTTTCAATAGCCATTTTAATAATTTAAACAACGTTTGCCGGGTCAGATAGATTGATAGATAGAAAGATAGATAACTAGATAGATAGATAGGTAGATATACATCGGCAGATAGATGAATAGATAGAAAGACAGATGGATAAAATGAACGTTTGCCCGGTCAGATAAATTGATAGATGGATATGCAGTGTGATAGACAGATAGATAGATAACTCTCTAGATAGAAAGATATATAGTTAGATAGGCAGATATACATCGGCAGACAGATGAATAGATAAAAATAATTTATATGGCAGAACAACGTTTGCCGGGTCAGCTAGTATATATATATATATATATATATATATATATATATATATATATATATATATATATATATATATATATATATAATTTTTCTATCCGTGTGTAAGTCACTGAACTCCTCCTAAACGGCAGGACCGATTTTGATGAAATTTTTGGTGTGTATTCCAGTGGATTCGAGAATGGTTTAGATTCAGAAATCAGTTCACTGGTTATATATATATAATTGTTATAGTGTACAAATTTTTCTTACAATGACAATCCACTATATCAAAACTACGAAAAATAAGATATTGTGGGGATATATTACCAAGTTGGTTTGAATCCAAATCAAGCGATGGAACTCTATTTTGAAAGGTATTTACTATTACACAGTTACTAGGTGTCAGTTAGATAATAAGATAGGAATTTTAAGTTTCCTGAAAGGAGATAAGAGAGTAGCAAAATATTTGGCTGACTTAAAGAAAATTTGGAAAATTTCGGATCTTTTGGTTGATTGGCATTCCAAGGACAAGGGGTTCGAAGATATTGAAAATATATACCTATAAATATATATACCCCTACATATACCAAGCTATATATCAACTGCACCCAGGTGAAACTGAGAAGCGTATTGAGTTTTGAAGGTGGTATATAAAAAAGACGGGAGAAAATATAAATTTTGGGCTTTTAGTGGTACTGTCCGATGAAAGCCATATAAGTAGCACTGGCATTTTAAATCGAAATAATCATCGTTTTTGGTCGAATAAAAATGAGCACGTTACGGTGGTTCGTCAAAAACAAGGCAGATTCGGCTTTAATGTATCTTGTTTCGTTTTTGGAGGAATATTAGCCTACCGCATTTTCGATGGTAACTTCAATCACAAAAAGATATTTGGAAATTACTTGACGAAATTCCGTTGGCTCAATATAGAAAAGTTTTATTCTAATGCAAGATTCCAAAACCAGTGGATTGGTAATAATGGTCCCATTAACTGGCTACCAAGGTCCCCTGACTTATCTATACTAGATTTTTTCATATGGGGCTATATAAAACATAAAATAAACCACACGCGGCACGAAAATCGAGATGCTCTGATGAATGCCTCGAGAGAAGCTTTCGAATACTTAGGTATAAGACTTTTGTTTTAACTGTGGTCGATTGGCGCTATCCTCAGAAGATGTCGGCTGCGTCTTTAACAGAATGGGCAGTAATTTGCATAAAATAAAAAGAAATTTTTTGAACAGAAAAATAATAAAGCTTTGTTTTGTAGCAGTGTCAGATAAGTTTCTATTTTTGTTATAATAATTATTAAATGCATCTCTGTTTAGTAACTTATATTGAACAATATTTTTTAATGAATACTTTTCATTCTACCGTATATAAAGTATATAAGTGATATTTTTGTTTATTGCGCCGAACGATCTATTAAAGTGATATTTCTCTTGACTTGCCATAAAAAAAAGAAAATTATCTAAATACAGGGCTAATACATTACATAATATAATAAAAATATTGAATAAGTATTATATATTTTTGAAAAGCGCAAAGCATTTGTGTTTCGAATATGGAAAAATATACAGTGTCTCATTTAAATCGCGAAAACCGCAAATCTCTATCTTTAAAAATAAGCGAGTTACCCCGTAAGGACATCGATAATTGGACAGCCTGTACATTGAATAGAGTGTAAAAAGTTTTGTAACTGTACCAAATTTTATCCAATTACTTTCAAAGGTTTCAGGTCACTTTCAACACCCTGTATCTTAAAAATGAAGAAGTTGTGGACCCTAGTTAATATGAACTTTTATCTCTATTTTTTGAAGAAAGTAGAATATGTGGCCGAAATATTGACGTCCAATTTCGGGACACTCTGTATATAGGGTTATTCACGTTATTCGACACGAAGAGTTATGGCTAAAGTATCTGATTTTATAACAGTTTTTTCTTTAGGATGGATAGGCACCCATTAGAACTACGTTTTAAAAATATTTTCATGTTGTACAAAAACTGTATATTATTTCTTTTTTGGATTTTACAGTGAAAACAAATGCCAGTTTCATTATGATTCAATTCACCTAAACCTTATGGTTTTCGAAATATCTCGTTTTTTGTGAAAATGTAGTATGAGTTTAAACGCTCAAACTCTCAACTGGTGTTTTCTTGTTTTTAACCAAATTAATGATAAGGCCTACTAACTGTATCAAGCTTTATGTCGCACTTGTAAAATATTGACTAACTTGGACTTAAAAAACTTGGTGTGTAAAAATAAAGGTAAAATAATTGCAATCTTTTAACGGCACTAACTTGTTTAACTTAAATGGGTCACCCCATATTTTAGGTCACCAACAGATGTAAAATTGAATTGTCTATCGAATACCTAAATACACTCCAATCGATATCTCTTCACGTTTTCAAATAAAATGAACATTTTCATCTTGCAAACTGATTTTAAGAAATTTATCATTTATCAAGTCGCCTATGGCGTTTTGAGAAATCAGATTTGATTGAAATAAACATCAAGATCATAATATATGCGTTTATTTTTCAATATCTTAAACGTTATGTACTAGTTCAAATTATGAAGGAAAAACAATTATGGATATGAAACAAGCAATATTTTATATCAAGCGTTCAAAATGGCAACTACCGAATATATTGTTGTTTAAAAATATAATTAGCAGACTGCATTCAGACATACCTCCAACTTCATAAGTATAATCCGTCTTTATAATTACAATATATTTTCTTGACAACAAACATAGTAAATTTAAATATAAATGAGAAACAATTTTCTTTGTTTTTTATCACTATTTTTACTAAATTGTTTGTGACTGCAGTTTCGTAGTAAAACTACATTTTCAAGCAAATTAACATTTTTGGATTGTTCAATGCAAAAATGTTCAATTGCTTGTAGTACTACGAAACTGCAGTCGCAAACAATTTAATAAAAATAGTGATAAAAAACAAAGTAAATTGTTTCATATTTATATGCAAAAATGTATTATAACAAAGTAATCGACAAAATTCAATTCATTACATTTTCATCAACAATTCAAGTAACAGAGAAAGAAGCAAATTCAATAACAAGGTGATTGTTCTAGTCTAGATTGAATAATCATGCGGATGGAAACTAGTGCTTAATACTTGACCTAATAATTGTATTAAACTTCAAAATTCTGAATTTTATCTGTATACAAATTATACTCATTATTGTTTTGAATGGAAATTATTACTTAATTTTATTTGATTAAATACTTCTTAGTTAAATTTTCTAAATGTCATTTCCCATCTTCATACCTAATATAAAAGATGAAATATTTATGTATAAAAAGCTTCTAGTAAAAGACATTATAATTATTTTAACCTACCAATTCTTGTCCTTTTCTACTAGTATAATGTGTAAATATTGTAAATCCCTCTTTACTATGACTTTTACACAAAACAAACCTCGCTGATGGTTTACCATCCCTGAGAAATGAAATAGCAATATACCAAAATTGATAAAAAAATTAATAGTAACATACTTTGTTGCTGTTGCCAAACAAACTGCATGAGGCTCTAATATGTTTGGATGATTTTTAACTTGCTCAAACCATTCATCTAGTAATTGTATTGGTTCTTTCGAACTTATTTTGTCTTCAGTTAATGCATTCTCCCTGCTTTGATAATTCTTACGAATATCTGAAAGGTTAAATAATGAAATCTTTTGATATTCGTAGATTCAGTGTTGAATATTCTCTTTGTATTTGTACCACAATGTTGTAATTTTGGGATGAACAATATTCTCATTTGGTGAAGCACAGAACCTGCGAATATGTATTCCGAAAATTGGAAATAAAATAATAATCAACATGACAATGTTACTTACCAAGAAGAGACATGATTAAATTTCTCTGCAACTAATTTGTGTAATCTAGGTTAATGATTTAAGTGTTATATGAATTTGCAGTAATTTGAAAATGCGCAACAGTCAGTTAAAGAGCTAATCTAACCTCACTTCTAGTCAGACAGTCGGAGCCGGAGCACTCGGGCACAGAACAATTTCTTCTTCTTCTTCTCTTTTATCTATGTCCTCGGTTGCTGTGACCATCTAGACATAATACCTATTTGTTCTAAATTGGGCCTGATAAACAGATCTTGGACGAGCCAATACCCAATTATTATTTTCTTCTTCTTTTTAATTTTAAAACATTTTTGGTTAAATCAGGAGATTGGATCAATTAACATCAGACAACACATACATAGGGGATGATTAGGATATAAATTTAGGAGACTGTTAGTTCTTCTGAAATTCTCGTTATCTGAGATATCTGCACCTAAAGTTTAATATTTGGAGATGTCAAGAAATGAATAAGAGTTTTTATTAGTTTTGGGTCATTTTTTTATATAATTTCGTAAATATTAATTGGGATATTTATTGGATCTAACTTAGATAAATCGGAATATAGCCTAATACAATTTAATTTTTATTTGGACATGCAAAGAAAATGTGAGATTATTGCCTTTCTCCGCACATATGTATAATTGATTGTTGGTGATTTAAAATAAATTATAACCTTTAATATTGAATTTATAGGTTAGTTTCGAAAATGTTTTCGACAATAAAGATTATTGTCCGAAACTCCCCCGAAACTTTGTTTAGAGTTATTAGGATGAGTAGGGTTCTGGACCGTATGTGTCCATAGCCCCACTGTTTGAACCATCTTCGATATTATTAATTTTATCATATATCATTCCCATAAGACTTTTATATAATTCAATTTCGTTCTTATTAATATTCTTTTTAGAAAGAATTTCTATCATATGTTTTACCTCAATATTTTCAACTGATGTATTTTCTGTATTATTCATCAATAATTTGGAGGGCTTGTAATGAGAGTGAGGGTCTGTTTGAATGAGTTGAGATTGATGCAAGGTCTTGTCATACCCTGGATCAATAGTTTGAGGAAGTTTTCGTCTTTTTGTTATGCTCACATAAGATGACGTAGAAGGATTACTGTTTATCAGATTCCTTCTATCTTGTACATTAATGAGGATTGGATTTTCTGGGTTCCTTGTATTACTAGGAAGAGCTGGAAATAATTGGGCCGCTATATTCTTTTCTAATTTGTTTTACCGCTTCAAAATACGAGATATTTTCTAAAGCAATTAAATTATTTATTTGTTTTTGTCTGATATATTCTGGGCAACTTCTGTCTGTTGAAGCATGACTTTCGTTACAGTAGATGCATTTCAAACTGTTTTTATTGGAACAAAGGGTTTCGTCGTGATCAAGACCGCAATTTCTACATCTTTTACTACCATTACAATTACCGTTAATGTGACCATACCTGAGACAATTATAGCATTGTATTACCGGGGGAACATACAAAGATATCTGTCTTCTGCAACCCCAAATCGCTATTGATTCTGGTAAAATTTTACCCTGGAAAGTAATCAACCATGATCTGGATGGCACATATTCCACTTTTTCCCCTTGTTTTACTCGCCTTTTAAACTGTTTGGCATCTAAAATTGTTATTTTAGAGTCTGCTTTTACTATATCTTCTTTAGTGATAGCTGATCCTATATCTTTTATTACTCCCCTGCACGATACTAAATTAGTAGGAATGTATATGTTGTAATTACTTCGATCCAAAAATCCGGACTCTACAAAGGAATTAGCTGCCAAGCCAGAATTAAATTCAATTCCTATTCTTTTTTTTCCTTTTTTTGTTATACATTTTATATGTTTAATTTTATTACTAAAGAGTTTTTTTCCTAGATCCATAGGATGTAGGTTACCTAAATTTTTATCGATTCTACTATAACAAGGAATGGACCTGTATCGATATTTGTGAGTTTATGTCGAATTTTATATTTATTAGTTATATTGGATTTATTTGAGATATTGTTTTCTTATTGATTCTATCGTATGTGATAAATTAGCAAGACTGATTTTTTAAAAGTGATTCAACTTCTTTATCTAATAGAGATGAATCAGAGATAGAATAGTAACAATTTTCTACATCCGAATTAAAAATTACTTCACATGTTCTTTGCGATTTAGGAATCAATTGAGATATGAGCAAGGGGGACAAAGGGGTCCCCCCGAGTCACTATCCATTAAAATGCCCAACTATTCAGAAATTATTTTTTCCCCATATATTTCAATATGAGAAAATTACCTCGTGTTAGCGTGGATTGGTAGAGGGAAGTAACAAATGGAATAGACTGACCACCCAGAAAAAAATAGGTACTTCACAAAACTCACAATGGTTAGTTGTTAAGGAAATCACGTTTTTGTTCTAATATATAGATGTTTTAAATTCAATTTTCGAAATTTTATCGGTATCGACCTTCAGTCTATGACAGTTAGAGCTGTGGCAAACCGTATGTATTCGTTACTAAGTAACGAATACTTCATTAGACTCGAAGTAACGATTCGTTACTTTCGAACTAGCATCGTTACTCGTTACTTTCGCATTTTTCCTTTGCGCATGACTTTAAGCATGTATTTGTACTACTGTTCTGTTTATGAATATCATATAAAAAAATTCAAATTTATCTTTGGGTAATAATTATTAAGGTAGATAACCGTGACGTCAGATGTTTAATTTTTATTAGATGTACGAGTGAAAAGATGACCACCACAAGTCACACGAACTTTATTTTACTTTTTTACCTACATATATTACATCAGTTAAACACTCACATATTTGATAATAAAATTTTTTTCAATAAGTATAAAGAAAAACATGAAAAAAAACAAGACATAACTCAAAAAAAAATTTTTAAATTTAAATCACAAAAAAATTATTATATTCACATACCTTAAAAAAATACCAATTTGCCAGTGTTTGTCGGTATTTTGTCCTCCAATAAACCATCTACCGAGAACAGGATTCTGATTCCGTATTGGAATTATACAATTACTTGGCTTGTAATCGATCCCTCAAAGACTAACAAATAACTAAATGAACATCAATTTTACCCTAATAAAAGTAATCTGCAGAAACCAATTTATGTGAAACTATTTTATTTCAAAATGTTATATAAAATAAGCCTTAAATCTTAGAAGCAATTGAACGAAGAGTTTATATAAAGGGGAGATGAACAATTTGAAAATAATGAGTTTTGAGTCTTGAAATTATTACAAAATAATATCCTTTTTTGATCACTCTGTTGAATAATTTGAAAAAAAAAACCTAAAAAATTCAAAAGCCGTTATTTCAGTAATAATATGCATCAATGGTGTTTCCTACAAATATGCACATGAATTTTATTGTAATTAATAAAATGCAATCAGCTATCTATAACCCTAGCCTACAGGAAAGTGTCCTATAATCCAATAAATCATACTAAGTATAAATAACGACACATAAATATTAACGCAATAAAGAATATGAGCTTAAATCTTTCAAATTATCGTTATATTATACGGAACTACGAATCTTATACGAAAGTAACGATAACGAATGTAACGAAACATACGAAACTAACGTATATACGGTATATCTAAAGTAAACTACTAACGAATCTTATACGAAAGTAACGATAACGAAATACAAATGTAACGAAACATACGAAAGTAACGATAACGTATATACGGTAAAATATACGGAAGTAACGAAAGTAACGAAAGTAACGAATACTTAGTAACGAATACTCCATCATAAAGTAACGAATACATACGGGTAACAAACTTTTCGTTACTTTTACAGGCCTAATGACAGTTAACCTCCTAATCCCGGCACAGAACAAGTAGTTAAGTTGTTCTGTGACTCGGGAGACGAGAGGATAAAGGTTGAGTCACACATATCCGCATCGTGTCCACAGTCCGCACCGAGACACAGCCGAGATTAGACACAATACTAGTGTTCTTTCGTACTGATACAAGTGATACAACTGATTGAATTAATCTGATTGAAGTGGAAGTGATTTTGCAATCAGAGCACATTCATTCACTGAATGCCCGAAAGAATGTGCTCATTTTCATCATATCTGTGTAAAAATTGAAAATATATATAAACTTCAAATTTTGAGGTTAACTTTGCCAATGTAATCTAACTGATAGAACTGATAGAAGATATTCTGAGTTCAGAATAATTACTTACGATCACATCTAAGTTGTGGACTGAAACGAAAAAACGACCGCTTAAACTGATCTATCTGATTTTATTTACATAAATCACTTCGTTCAGTACGAAAGAACACTAATATTGAAAACGTATATCCTAATCATAACGAATAAATTGATCTATCTGATTTTATTTACATAAATCACTTCGTTCAGTACGAAAGAACACTAATATTGATAACGGATATCCCAATCATAACGAATAAAGAAGAACTGGAAGAATCTCTTTCTAAATTACAAGAGAACATACTTAGTGCATTCGAAATGGCACGTAATAGAAAACGACAACCCGTGAATAGACATCCATATGGAAAAATACCTTATGAAATCAAAACATTGATAAGAGAAAACAGAAGGCTCGGGAAATTATACCGAAGGCACCGAACTAAACAAGACAAAGCAAAACTGCGAGAACAGAGCCAGATGCTCAAAAATACATTGAAAAACTATCGAGAAAATAGGTGGAACAAAAAACTCGAAACTTTGGATACCAGAGACCACACTAAATGGACTATGCAGAAGAAATTGCGTGGAGTGAAAGTACATATCGCACCCGTACATAGTGCAAATGGTATGGTATACACAGATGAAGATAAGACTGAAGCAATAGTAATTCATCTCCTCTGAACGTTTGTAAACGATACCAAACAAAATTAAATACAATTAAAACTCAACAACTTCTCATTAAAAATACACGTAAAGAGATGTAAACGCAATCTATGGCCCATGCGTTAGTGATATTCGACACCGGCAGGGGGCGTATCGCTTATATACGTTCGCCAATTGGTTGCACGTTTTTGGATGCACGTCGATATATCAAGACATCGACATCCGTGTGTAGCCCGCCATTGATGTAGTTTTAACTAACGTCAATCGTCAATGCATTTTGCATTCAACACAAAACAAAATTTTGTAGTTTAACCTCACTTTTCTAATTTGATGACGAATCTTAATTTACGTACATCCGGCAACGTTGGCAGAGCACACTAACTAAACGATCCTCTAACTAATAGCGTTCTCCATTGGTAAAACTGGTGCAGCACTGGAACTCGCTTAGTTCTTTCATAAAGCTGCCCTAGGACAATCCCAATGGATCACAAATTTTATAAATTCCGTTTCGAGTATCGGTAACAATACAGCTGTTTGTTTTTTGAGGTTATGTAAGTTAAGTTCCGCTTTTTTATTTTTCATCGTAAAAATTTTCTTTGTTTATGAAATAAAAAAAATTACGCAATAAATAAACCTTCAATTTGAAATTAATAACGAATTAGTAACCCTTTGTGTCCCTATTGATGACTGGGATACGCTTTTTAAGTTGACAACTGAGTATTTTTATTTAAACTTTTTCTGGCCAAACTGCTTCTTGAGAGAGTGTGCTTTGATTACAGATGACGATGAATTTACCTGTTCTTACATTATTGATTTAAGAAATAATGTTATGGTTTCATTGAAAGAACCTCTACCAAATATTTATAGAAGGGAAGGTTTTGACAAGTAGGTTCATAGATATATACCAGGCCCGTAGCCAGCCATAGGTCCCGACGGGCCCGGCCCCCCCCGAAACTCCGTGAATCCTAAAATTTTCCTAAAGAGGTGAATCATGTTTTAAAAATATGTCTATCGATAACAAGCCATATTTTTTATGACAACGTCACGCCTGTGAGACATATATAATATCTCTATTAGCACATTTGAACAGAAGATTACTTAGGTATCGATCCGAATGAGGTTCTCGAGATTATGGCAGCAAAGAAATCGCGAAAGCTAAAATTTTAAATGTTGCCTACTCAATTGTTTGACAATTGATATGTATGTGCGTGACTGACAATTAAAATACAGTGATGATATTAATAACAATAAAGCAGTTTTTCACTAAGGAGTCCAACTTTAATAACAAATATCCATGCAAGACAACCATCAACCATTTCCGCCCCCCCCCTTCATCCCAAACAATTATAACTTCGTTTTGGCCCCCCCAACCCAAATTTCTAGCTACGGGCCTGATATATATATATATATATATATATATATATATATATATTTATATATATATATATATATTTATATATATATATATATATACTCACTCGTTGGGTAGGTTGTATGATAAAGTAACCATGCATTATATGAAGTGTATTGATTCTCTGATTGATATTTTTCTTTCTAATTTTGATCTGTAAAACTTTATATTAGTAATTATAAAATGCAAGATATTTCCTATAAGGTGATGAAATTAACATATAATATGTTAGCTGAAAAAACTGGCAAAACAACTAATTAATATTATAATTCTTGAAGTACATACTTCATTATTCTCTAAAAATTGGTTCAAGTAACTATATGAAGTTTAAATCATTCAATAACAATTACAAGAATAATTTTTTATTAGATCATGGTAAAACTTCATAAAATTATTAATTTAAAGTTCTCAATATCAAAGTATTCTGTCATTCATTCAAATCAAATACCTGCACTGACCCCGGCACGAGCACTCGTACCTCGTGCAAGATAACATGCACTCAGTTCAATTTCTACTGCACTAGTTTCCCAATGGATCAAGAATACTCACACTAAGCTCTCCAATGGATCATAAAAATTGCACTCAGTGCGCACTAGTTCTACCAATGGAGAACGCTATAAACTACTCTTTGTCTTTGGTGCGTACAATTAGTACGATATATCCAAGCCAAATCCAGAGGGTACGTATAACGTAATGGTGGTTTTGATGTTTTCAGCATGAGCAGGAGGTGTGTGTTCTTTCGTATAGATACAACTGATAGAACTTATGTGATTGAAGTGAAAGTGATTTAGCAATCAGTACACATTCATTCACTGAATGCCCGAAAGAAAGCGCTCATTTTCATCATATCTGTGTGAAAATTTAAAATATATATAAACTTCAAATTTTGAGGTTAATTTTGCCAATGTAATCTAACTGATTTAAGATATTCTGCGTTTAAAATAATTACTTACGACGATCACTTTTAAGTTGTGGAGGGGGGAACTGATTGAAAACGAAATAACCACTGCTTGAACTGATCCAACACCTCCTACACTAGACTGATCTATCTGATTTTATTTACATAGATCACTTCGTTCAGTAGGAAAGAACACTATAGATGAAACCTTAAAGCATTAGTGCGAACTTTTTCATCATCAATTCATTTTGAGTTATAAGATTATTTTCTATATATACTTTAGCTGGTAATTCTGATAACGAATATAATATAGACAAAATTGATAGAGTGGAAAATTCTAAACGATTATGAGTTTCCTAATCGAGGTTTAGAGGTTTGAAGTAACCATGTTGGGAAATTTAAATACTGGTGACATTGAAACCTAGTGTATAATCGGGTGCATTCGCATCATTACTATTCACTGTTCCTACTTCCCTACAACTCTACCTTGGTTTACAAAGACCGCGTCATTTGATTCTTTGAATTCTTGAAATAAATAAATTTATATTTTAAACTAAATGCATATCCACCAAAAAACAACGGTTTTTTTCGTATTCGTTTTGAATTCGATTAAATCTAAATGATTTCTATAAATATGGATGAAAATATACTTTGTACTTAAATTAATTTTTGTTAGGTACTTCATAAATAAATTAACCAAAAGCAAATTTAAAATGATGCTTGATTTATTCATCAGACATATAGTTCATAGGAGCATAAATTTTCTTGAAATTTAGAATTATAGCTTATTTTGGTCTGAAAAAGCCGAATAGAAGTCAGATTTTGTCGCTGGGTCATCTTTTTTTTTTCAAAAACTTGAGCTGACCTGACTTTTTCTAACCTTACTAACCTAACCTCCGAGTTCAATTAAGCATCGAATTCCTGAAAAATATGAATTTGATTATAAAAAAACAATGTTTTTGATAATAAAATTCATCTATTTCATGAATTCGATGCTTAATTGAACTCGGATGTTAGGTTAGTAAGGTTAGAAAAAGTCAGGTCAGCTCAAGTTTTTGACAAAAAAAAGATGACCCAGCGACAAAATCTGACTTCATATTCGGATTTTTCAGGCCAAAATAAGCTATAATCCGAACTTTCAAGAAAATCGAGAAGATATTACAAACATATAAGATTTCGTATTTGTTTAGTTTTCATCCGATTACAATGTACGAAAACACCTCATTCATAAACATTATTTAACCTCACATTCTCATTCAATTCAACAAAACAAATCATATATTTTTATATCTATTATCGTTATCCACAAATATAAATTCAATATATAAACAGGCAAGACGCATAAATGTTTGGAGAAAAAGCTGTTGAATTGATAAAGGAATTGGATAGATGTCCAACCTCATTACCCCCTTACAATGTAAGATTCAAATAATATGTATTCTAAGATGTTTTCATTAGACTTCATAAAATTTTCCTTGATTTTAGACAGACTTGGTCTGCGAGGTGAATAACGAAATAAGGCATTTGATAGGATGTAACCAAGAAGATGCGTGAGTTTATTATCAATATACTCGTTTTGTTGGATTGAAAATACTCATTTTTGAACTTTTAGCCATTTAGAGGAAGAAAATCGTAATCAGAGTGGTGATACTTTTTTGCCTACTATAAAATGTAGACATAGTGCTGTAATGAGAAATATAAGATGTTTGTTAGCCTATCATTACAATCGACTTAGATGCCTTAGAACCATGAGATGGCAATTTGGGGGAGTATTACCCTCAGATATCAAAGAAAATTTGAGTCATTTGGAGGTGGAATGGTTGACAAAATATTCCAATTGTTTAGCGCAATACATGCGTTCAGTGGGAGAGGAAGGTATTAACTTAGCAACTAATTTGAAACCACCAAAGTCATTGTATATTGAAGTTAGATGTTTAGTTAATTATGGAAAGTTTGAGCTTAGTAATGGCGTAGTATTGTTGATGAAAAAAAATTCAAGACATTTTTTGCCCAGATCAGAATGTGAAGAGTTAATTAGACAGGGAGTGTTAGAACATCTTGTTAATTAATAGGCATAAATAAATGTTGATTAAACAATGTCCTCTTCTTCATTATATTAAATTTATTGTCATGAAACAGGTTGTTTCTTATTTATGAGTACTTGATGGATGGCATTAAAGTATTGAATCTATATTATTATTTTGTTTTTTCGGATCAAACTCAATAATTACTGACTTGTATATTTCTTTCAAATACATTATGTTTATTTTTAATAATAGTTTAAATAGTTTATTTATTTAATAATATAATAGTAGTATAATATAACAATATAAAGACATTCAGAAACATTCAGTTATATTCATTTCACAAGTATGCATGCACCTACAAAATATATAATGGTCTGAAAATGAATAAACATGCAGTATTAAGTATCGATGCGTGCAGATCACTGTTAGAAAGAAAAACAAATAACAAATGGTAGCAACACCAACAAAAGAGAGTGTAACATTAACGAATTAAATTTCTCAAAGCATCTCATGTATATTATCACTATTTGTGTGAATAAAGTATTTGCATTTATTAATGAACTGTTTGTATTTAGTTATCACTCTAATTTCATTTGGTAGGATGTTATAAATTTTTGGTGCAAGAGAGACAATCAGACAAACCTCTGGTTTCCATCATATTTTCACAACAGAACTACCATATGTTTGTTTGTGTACTGTATGGTTTGGTAGCGATGATTCACAAAATGTTTGTTTGCAGATTTAAAGCAGAAGATGCAGTTATACTAAGATAGTATAGGCAATGAACATTCAGAATCGACTCATTATAGAGATAATTTGTGGCATATAGTCTATTTCTGAATAATATTATCCTTAACACGTTAAACGCCACCATGAAATCAGAATTTTTGGTCTCTCGGACCAATTTTTTTTTTGATAATTTCTACTTGTATATCCATATTTTAACTTACCTTCAGGCAGCGTTTATTTTTCTGATTTTGTTTTTGACAAATTTTGTTATTTTTATTTGTGGCATACCATTTGTGCCACGCGGCCCAAAGAAGCAAATTGCTCATAAGGGGCCACGTGGCGCTCATGTAGTGCCACGCAGGTCAAGCTTATTGCACCGTCTCTTTCAAATCGAATAACATGAAAGAGGTATCGCAAAGAGGGGGTTTAGTAGAAAAACCAGAAGCAATAGTCAGTTATAATCGATTTGTCTGACCAAATCAAATCATATTCTCACTGCTTACGCAGAGGGACAAAATGGTACAGGAAGCTTGCCATTGAATTTCTATTAGGATACTCTATCGTGAATGCTTTATTGGTATATAAAGAAGTTACCATGGAAAAAACGTCTATAACCGAATTCAAAGAAAAATTATGCCAATCTTTATTACGTATTGAAAATGCAGATATTGAAAAACTTGAGCCCGAAAATAACGAATAAAATCATGCTTTGCAACTGACCGATTCAAGATTGAGGTGTGTCGTTTGCTACGAAAATTTGAAAAAAAGTGACGGCCGAAAAGCTGCAACAAATAAAAGTGCGCGAAGCAAATGGCTATGTAGTGTGTGTAAAAAACACTATTGCGTTGAATGCTTCTTTACTGTACATGCTGCCAAAAAAATTTAAACGAGAAGTCCTCTCTACTTGTTACATACTATTTTATATTTTGAATAAATTATCTAATATTACTAACAAAAATATCCATTTTCTTTTTTGAAAAATGTAAATGAGGGTCATCTTTATTTGTTTATAAGTTTATTAGACATCCTTTCTATATTTTGAATAAGCTGAAATCAATAAAAAATTCCCCCTTTTTTATATCCTCTTGAAGTGAGAAATGGTCAACACAGGTGAAAAAATTTACTGGACCAAAATCACTAGTTGGCTTCCCGGGCCACATATATTCAACTTCCATATAGAAACTACAGAAGCGCGGTACACTGTGTAAGCCACGAACGCTAATAAAACCGGCTGAAGTCGGGCACAGCTTGTGTGCCGCGAAGCCCTAAGAACAAAATTGTGTGTGGCACACGCATTATGCCACGTGGCGCTTAACGTGTTAATATATAGTTTTTTTTACCACATTTAGTCGAATCAATGCATTGTCATAGAGCCCCCCCTCCCCACACCATGATTCCATAATTTCGGAGTGATTCCACTAGCGACTTGTAGATTTGCAAAGGAAGGTTTTTTGTTAAAATTTTGCGTATTATATAAAATTTCTGAATCAGTCTTCTTACCTTGTTGGTATTGGTAGGTTTGGATGGTGACCGATGCGCTGCGACCTTATTAGATCTATTGTGCCCCATCTTCTTCTGCTATCGATGTGTTCTCGTTTTACAGCAGCCCCTCAAGCCTCAATACCTTCAGGAATTTGAGGATTTTAAGGGGGTCTATTCGTGGTATTTCTTCTACAGTCAGCTGGTATGATCCCAGTGTGTTCAGTCTTTCATGGTGCACAGCATAGCACTCCATCAGTATATGGTGGGGTGTTTCTGGACGTTCCTTGCAGAATCTGCAGGTCCTCTAAACCTAGCTTCCTTAGGTGTTCTTTGAGTCTGCAATGCCCCGTAAGAAATCCTGTGATTGTCTTTAGACTAGTTTTGCTGAGGTTAATCAGTGTCTTCGATCTTGCTCGGTTGAACTTTCCGAGGAGATCTTTGGCCTGCCTCAGTCCTGGAAGTCTTTGCCAGTATGTTGCTCTCATTGCTTCTTCAGCTTTATTGAGTTCCGTTTGGAAGTAAGATTTTCCAAGTCCGCAGAAAGGCTCTGGCCCGATTAGTGGCGTTGATGCACCCTTTCGTGCCAGGGTGTCTGCTTGTTCATTACCTTTCACTCCGACGTGCCCCGGCACCCAGAGGAGGATCACTTTGTTGTTCCTGCCCAGATCGTTTAGTTTGTCTAGGCATTCACAAACCATCTTTGAGTTGATGTTATAAGAGCTCAACGCTTTGATGGCTGCTTGGCTATCGGAGAGGATCGCAATTTCCTTGTTCCGGTATTTCCTATCACGGTGGAACTGAATGCACCTTTCTATGGCGTGAATTTCCGCTTGAAAAATACTAGGGAACTGGCCCATGGGTTCTGAGTATTTGGTACGAGGCCCAACGACTCCTGTTCCAGTTCCTTCGGGAGTTTTAGACCCGTCCGTATACCATATTATGGTATTCTTCTCCAGTGCTCGAATGGATTCTATGCTCCATTCCTTCTTGGTATTTAGTTCCGTTCGAAATAATTTCTTGAAACTAAATTTCCTGGTTATTTCGTCAGTTGGGAGGTCAGCAAGGTGTGCACTTCCGGTAAGGGTTGAGTCCCTTGTACCGTATGCAGCACTTTTGAGTCCAACTTTAGCCAACCTGAGGTTTGCTCCCCAAGCAGTTCTCCTCACCATGATGTGGAGAGGAGTGAGGTCCAGAACTACCTCTAGTGCTGCTGTTGGAGTCGATCTCATTGCTCCTGTTATACAAAGACATGCTAGTCTTTGCACTTTCTCCAAGGTTTTCTTTGCTGTGGTGAGTTCGGTTCTGCCATGCCACACTACTGCTCCGTAGGTGATCATAGGTCTCACTATCATGGTATACATCCATCGCAGTATTGATGGGTTACAGCCCCACGTTTTTCCTGCGATGTTCCTGCACACCATCAGTGATGATTTTGCCTTGTTTGCGATCTTTTCTACGTGCATGTTCCAGAGTAGTTTTGAGTCTAGGTTGAGCCCTAAATACTTCACAACTTGCTGCCATTCTAAGTCTGCTCCGTCGAGACGAATTCTTACCTTGTTAGTTAAGTCTTTAATATGATTTGTCCACTAGATTTTTCATCTAGAGTGATACCCAAAATACATTTGTGTTTTTCAAATTACAATGTGAACACTTTGAAAGAGATGTTACAATTTTGTTTAGCAAAATATTGAGTGAGAGAGTATAGAATTTAGAGATATTTCCAATTAATGGCTTTATGGAATCTAAAATCTAATAAGTACAGGATGGAAAGTTATGAATATTCTTCATTTGAGAATATAAAAAATCACAGAATTCTAGTGATCAGGTCATTCAAAATATTGATGTCTATTGAAAATTTGTTTAAATTGTATGGATTTAGCTGTAAATTATAATTCCATTTCAGACAATGCCTGATGATGAAAGAATTATATTTTAATTTTGTTGTAAGACAAATCTAATTTAAAATGTCATGAACATGATGCACAAGAGATTTTGCATTTTCCCAATTCTTATGAAATTTGAGACATATTTAGAATTTTTGATTGTATGCTCCTGAAAGATATTGAGATCTTTCATTCAAAGTCTTGTTTCTTGTTTGTACTAAACCTAGTGTTTTTGCAATGGTTTTTGTTTATATTTTTTCGAGAATTATGTTTCGATTAGACTAAAGAAAATGGTTTGTAAACCATTTATATTTATGTTCAATTTGGTTGTGTGAAAAAATGAAATCATTCTGTATACTTGACCAATCTATTATTGAAATGTAAAACTTATTATTTTGAAGTCCTAAAAAATGACTTTCATAATAATACATTCTGGAGAATCTTCTTTAAATCAAGAAATATAGACTTCTACGTGACACCTAGTGAGGTACATGATTATGATAACAGATGTGGGAAGCAGTTGGCGGTATCTTATTAAAGTCTTTCAAAGTGTTGGGATGGGCTAAGTTAGTAATTTCCCCTTAAAGATGAAGTCTCCACGGAATGAATATAAGATAACAATAGATCGTTTTGTTAAATAGGGCGTTCTATTCAGAGGAAAACTTTTTAAATTGTGATGTGAATGTGTAGATAGTATTGTTACGTTTTTCTATTGTGAGTTCGAATGTGTTAATAAAAACACGCAATGAAGTAAACTATTTATTTCCTTGTAAATTAATTTATAAATATATCTCTATCTCAAGTGCCTTACCTGGTTTCGGGCGTAGGCTGTTGGAGCTAGTGTTTTTTCTAGTCTCCTTAGTATTCATTTTATAGTTCAAGGTTATATTGATGAAATGTAGAATGCCATAAAAAAAAGACAAATTAATAAAGTCTGTCAATAATTTAATTAGTATTATATGATCAGAATCACTGTTTAATATCAATATAGGCGACCTCTCTACAACTATTCGTGTTGTGCGTGATATAGTGATACACGAATAGAAGGGACCTACAGTTTTACGACGGTTCCGAACGTCTTTATAGAGAGGCTTAACAAGGCAGAATACTACTCGGTGGTTTGCCATTGCCTTCCGAGAGGTGGCTCCGCATTAATTCGTTGGTTTGGCCGGGATTCGATCCGCCGACCTTATGTTCAGTAGTTCAACGCACTGACCTCTGAACTACGGGGCCACTGTAAATATATATATATATATATATATATATATATACATATATATATATATATATATATATATATATATATATATATATATATATATATATATATATATATATATATATATATATATATATATATATATTTATTCGATTTGTTTATTGGTACCTGCTTTTCTATATTTAATTGGGTTATGGTTGGCAGTGCGAGGTAAATTAAATATCATCAATTCAGCTTCATTATAAGTATATTAATAAACGTTTCGGAGGTCCCCTCCTTCTTCAGTATTAATTTGTCTTATATATTCTCCTTTTATCTGATATATGGTGTAAAATTGTTTAAAATTGTGTGTTATTACATTAATACATCGTCATGATTGATTTCTTCTGACCATTTTGTTTTTGATTTCTTTGTACTACGAAGTACAAAGAAATCAAAAACAAAATGGTCAGAAGAAATCAAACATGACGATGTATATTTCAACATAATTTTGGAATATGCTCCTCATGGCCCCACATATGACTGTGCTAAAAAAAATTTCCCCACTCTTTTCATTTCTCATAGAAACACCGAGGCGTATAGGGTGTATATATACAGTGTGTCCACGGATAGGGTGCCCAAGAGAAAAACTTTTTTATTTTTTGTTTTAGAGAAAAATGTTATTCTTGATAAAAAGTTTTGCAAATCCTGCTTCATTTAATATAAAATTTCATGTAAAACCTCATGAATTTATGCACTAAGTTCGAAAATGTTCTAATCATCTTTTGCGATTTCCTAGGTAACTGTCAACATCGGTGAATAATTTCATAATTGTCAATCTTTTTCAAAAATGCTTACTCTTCAACAAAGAATATATTTTGTAAAGTGCTATGGCATTGGAGCTGTTTCGTATAAGTACGCAATTCATTTATTTAATTAAAAATATCCGAATGTACTAGTCACGAGGAATGGATCAAAAAAATTGATAAAGAAATTCGATGAGACAGGATCTGTTGACAAAAAAAATCAAAAAAAACGTACTCTGAGAACGATGATGCAGCTTTTGCCCTAGCTATGCATTCAGTACGGGAAAATCCGAAGTTAAGTTTACGAAAAAGTGCAGCAGAAGTTGGTTTTAGCAAGAGCCACTTACAAAAATATTGGAGCAAAACAAAATTCATCCATTCAAATCGATATTCATTCACACCTTACAAGATTGTGATTATGACACGAGGCTTGACTTTTGTGCAATCATTGGTGAAAATCTTATGAATGACCCCTTCTTTCACCACAATACTTTATTTTCTGATGAATCAACGTTCACGACAAATGAAACTGTTTCATCTCAAAACTTTCGGTATTGGGCTAGTGAAAATTCTAATTACAGAATACATCGTAATAGTCAGTTTACCAAAAAAGTAAATGTTTGGTCAGTATTGCATCAACCACCCCAAATTTTGAGCTTTGGGATGGAATAACGAAAAAACGCTCAGGCAGGTCGAATTTTGTTGAAAGGGGGACAAATAAGGGTGTTCAAATGAGTTTGATATCACTACCCCTCTAGCCGCAACCCCTAACGTCTCTCATTTTTGAATAGGGAAAAGGGGTCGAGCAGCACCTTGTTGGAAAGGCAATTCAATTTCCTGCATGAGTGTATTTTCGCTTTATTATTATACCGAGTGACTCAGTATTGCATCAATAACTTTCACACGCCGAATTTGGATCTTTGAGATGGAAAAACGCTCGGACGGGTCAAAAAATAAATTCGATATCACTGCCCCTCTAGCCGCTACCCTAACAGCAATTATTTCAATTCAAACGAAAGCACACGATTTACTTTGTAAATATTATTGTATTCACGTTTTCAGTTATTGTCTCGATTTCAGCATTTTCAACATGTGTTTGGCATACCCGTAGTGATCGAGAAATTGCAAAAATTTGCTCATGCAGGAAATTGAATTGCCTTTCCAACAAGGTGCTGCTCGACCCCTTTTCCCTATTCAAAAATGAGAGCTGTTAGAGGTTGCGGCTAGAGGGGTAGTGATATCAAACTCATTTGAACACCCTTATTTGTCCCCTTTCAACAAAATTTGACCTGCCTGAGCGTTTTTTCGTTATTCTATCCCAAAGCTCAAAATTCGGGGTGGAGAGTTATGAATGGCCCACACTGTATATATATATATATATATATATATATATATATATATATATATATATATATATATATATATATATATAATATTATATATATATATATATATATATATATATATATATATATATATATATATTAATATATATATATATATATATATATATATATATATATATATATATATATATATATATATATATATATATATATATACTTGTATAATGAGTGATGGGCCACCCCTATAACTTTTTAATGGATTCGATTTTATTGAAATTTGGGTGGTTTATCTCAGACATAATTTTGAATTTTTTCACATACAAAATCAATATGGCTGACTTCCGGTTTCACAAAAACGATGTAAAAATTAAAAATTTAAATGGAACACCCTATATATTTTTACATATTTTAATTCAGAGGCTTCAAATACATACATTCCATCTGTCAAATTTTTTTCACGCTCATCAGTGCGGGATGCACTCTGATTGGGTGTGACATGGCGACCACTGAGAAGTGGTTTCCATGCTGATGGGAGTCTGTGACTGTCATCTCTGGTGTTCAAACAATTTGGATGTTTTTCTATTCCTACAGCTTCACGAAAAATTCGGGATTTGAAAGATCGGACGGGAGCAATAGTTCTTGTATTGGTGAAATCGATAATGTGGCCTGTTTGGGTGTGATGTTGGGAAAGGGCGTTGGTGATATCCAACATCACACCCAAACAGGCCACATTATCGATTTCACCAATACAAGAACTATTGCTCCCGTCCGATCTTTCAAATCCCGAATTTTTCGTGAAGCTGTAGAAATAGAAAAACGTCCAAATTGTTTGAACACCAGAGATGACAGTCACAGACTCCCATCAGCATGGAAGCCGCTTCTCAGTGGTCGCCGTGTCACACCCAATCGGAGTGCATCCCGCACTGATACCGTGCGTGAATACCCCATTGACGTCAATACTACGTCAATGGAGTACCCGCCCCCCTTCCCTATAAATACGGCCACGCGACGATCGGTCCGTCAGTTGACTCTGAAGAGTAGGCAGGTTGAGACTTCAGAGTTGACAAGAAGCAGTACGGTTGGTGGAGTAGGCAGGTTGAGACCACGCAATCGTATTATTTCCGATTCCTTCTAATTCGATTCGTGGAGTAGGCAGATTGAGGCCACGTATCTGAATTATTTCCCTTATAATTCTCCTGAGGATGGCTTCACAAAAGGAGCCGAAACGTCGAGATGTTTCAAATCTTTTACGCGGTTTATTCCGAGAAGCAAGTTTTTCATATATATATATTTATTATTATTAGGAAAATAGACTTAAAAAATATTTTCATATTTTAAATATACGACCCTATATATTATTTGATTTTGAGCTATTGTGTGAAATTCTAGACTATTAAGTCTAAACTTTCTCGACATAATTGGAATTGTATGTCAAAAATTATGTTTGCCAAGTCTAAACATAACTATCCATTTATCATACATGAAAGCCTTTATTGTGCAATTGGGACTGATTTCTTCATTGATAGTAAGCTAGTTAAGTGGACTGTGTTAATATTTTGATATTGAATAAATACAGGGCGATCAAAAATTATCATTGAAAATTCGAGAAAAATTTTTTGTCTCCAAATGTACACCATACTTTCATAACTTTATCTCACTAAGCAATAAAAATAAGGGAAATTGCCAAGATATTATGTCCCAAACTGTAAGAATTTGTACTATAAGAAATTTTCAATATTTTCTTTTATATAACATAAACACTCTTTGCTGTACTTTCACATACTTATTAGAACTACATGAAAAGAATTCAGCTAGAAGTAAACATTTAATATGAACTAGTCTGTGAGACAGCTTAAATAAATAATTTCAAAATAAAAATAAATCAAATAACATCTAAAAACTACAATCATTTAAGGTATTCCAAAATATTTTCACTACCTTTTTGATTGCGCAGTAATGGTTTAACACGATTCAATTTTGAAATGAGAAGATCCTTGTTAATATTGGCCATTATTTTCAATACATCTGAAAAAAAAAATCAGCAATTAAAATACGAACTAGAATAGTCATTTCAGCACATATACATATAGGTAATATGAGCTTTTTATTTCCGTCATATACCGGGTGTCCACGGAAGGTGGCTCGCCCCTATAACTTTTTTGTTCTCGGAGATAATGAAATGAAATTTACAGGATCTGTTTAGTGCATAAAACTGCGTTTTTTTGACAAGTAACTCAACTTCATGCAACTTCCGGTTTCACCGGAAGTGACGTAAACTTTAGATTTTTAAATGAGACACCTGATATATTTTCAGATTTTTTGTCTCCATATGACATTAAGAATACAACCATGTATCATTTGCTACTTTTTGTAACCTTTGTTCAATTTTTTTTTCGAAATAAGTTTTCATTGTAGAGGGCTATTATAGATGCGTTCAAATAAATAATTTCGGTCCTAAAATGGCCCTGTTTGCCGTCCAGGGACGTAGATTTGTGGGCGTGGCTTTGGACTTATTTTGTTTCAGTTATGTTGGTCACAGCCTACTCGATGATTTCAAATGTTATTTTAATCTCAATAAGATTCTTCATTTAAAGAAAGTTCTAAGGTAATGGGATTTCAGGTTTTTATCGAAAGTTTTAACCTAATACCTAGAGTGCGGTATCAAATTAATCGTAATAAAATTATCTTTTTTTTCAACCCGACGAGCCACCATGTTGCCATTTGAAAAAAAATAGTAATAAAAGTTTTAAAATTAAATTTCGCATAGCTGGAACATTTTGATCGAAAACAGTGAAGTTGTATTTTAACATACATTTTAGGACCGAAATTAGTTATTTGAACGCATCCATAGCCCTCTAGAATGAAAATTTATTTCGAAAAAAAAATAAAAAAAAAGTTACAAAAAGTAAAAAATGATACATGATTGTATTCTAAATGTCATATGGAGACATAAAAACTGAAAATATACCCGCTGTTCTATTTGAAAATCGAAAGTTTATGTCACATCCGGTAAAACCGGAGGCTGCATGAAGTTGAGTTACTTGTCAGAAAATGCAGTTTTATGCATCAAATAGATCCTCTGAATTTCATTTCATTATCTCTGAAAACAAAAAAGTTATAGGGGCGAGCCACCTTCCGTGGACACCCGGTATATCCGTTTAGTACTCTTGAAAATTTTAATACCGTTCAAATTATGAGTAAAAGCAACCACTCTATTTATAAGATTCGTTTCAAATGGAAATTCCGCCAAAGCAGTAGGTAGAGTTTCTTTTGAATGCCTAAAATTAAATATCATAATTGAGACACCATGGGCCATAAAACGGCGATTTTTTATTATGAAGAACGCTCAGAAAAAGCAAAACCCAATAATGTTTCCTAAGTTATCAATATATCAACAAGAGGTGGTTTATGCTGGATTTAAACCGCTGCAAGTCGTAGCAAACCGGAAACACATTGACGCTAGCTCGTCTCATAGGTTTAAAGGTGTCCGTGAAGTTAGCACCCACATTTTCGAAAATGAAAAATTTTTTTTTTTGCTTTCGTTAGTAACTCGTTAGTAACATCAGAATTTTCGTTTGTACCTCAAGGAAACTGATAGAAAAACACCGCATTCCACGGGATGCTAACTTCACGGGCACCCACTTTTCAATTTTTCGAAGAGAACAAAACACAGTTAGAAAGTCCATCGTCAGTAACTATTTGTAACATAAAAATTTTCGTTTGTAACCTAACCCTGAATGAGAAAACGGCACCCCTAAAATGCGAAGTTAGCACCCATATGTTCGAAAATGAAAAATATTTTTTTTTCATTAGTTAGTAACTGGTTAGTAACTATTTGTAACACAAAAATTTTCGTTTGTACCTAACGTATAAACGCTATAATGGGAAAAATCACGCGCCTTTTTTGCGAAGTTAGCACCCACATTTTCGAAAATGAAGAAAACTTTTTTCGCATTAGTTAGTAACATTCGTTAGTAACTATTTGTAACATCAAAAGTTTTGTTTGTAACCTAACCTGAAATCGAAAAACGACATCCCCAAAATGCGAAGTTAGCACCCATATTTTCTGAAATAGGGAAAAATGTTTTCGCATTAGTTAGTAACTGGTTAGTAACTATTTGTAACACAAAAATTTTCCTTTGTACCTAACGTATAAATACTAAAATGGGAAAATCACGCCCCCAAAATGCGAAGTTAGCACCCACATTTTCTAAAATGAGGAAGATTTTTTCGTATTGGTTAGTAACTCGTTAGTAACTATTTGTAACTTTACCTATAATGGAAAAATTACATCACTTGAATGCGAAGTTTTGGATCTATATTTCGATCCGAAAGTAGTTACAGAACTTGTTCTTAAGTATTTCCTGAGACATAGAAGTTAACACATCCAAATACTCAGGTACTGACCACCACATTACCTGTAAATAAGTGAATCTATTCTTTCCAATTGAACTATTGGAACTCAAATTCAAATATACATGACTTATCATTATATCCTTAGTAAATAAATAAGCGTATGGCATTATTGCCGGGGAGCCTACACATTATGTGCGGTATTCCGGCGCCGATTGCCTCTTTAACCCTGTTTTAGGTAATTAGTAATGAGGCGTACTAATCCAGGGGGACTGACGGCTTAACGTGTCCTCCGAAACACGGTAGCGGTGGTATAGAAAATTTGTTGGTTTGTCGTGGGGGTCGAACCCACGTCCTCTCGATTGCTAGTCGAGAGCGATGCCACCTGAGCCATCACCGCTAATCCTTAGTCATAATGGATTATTAACTAAAATTCAAACATAAGTGAATTATCATTATACTCTTATCAATAATTTAAACAATGAATTGTTGAAATTTGTTCAGTTATTTCGATGTAATTTTGAGTATACCATCCCGCTGTTATCATCATTGAAAACAAAGCTTAGTAAATCTCACATTTCATATTCTAAAATTTTCAGATTTCTTAATAAAATATTTAATTAATAAAAGGTCATTCGAAGGCGCATAACAATAAGTTATTAAGCTTAGTTGCTCAAACTTACGAGACCGGCGCTCTTCAAATCCAAAGACCATTTTGTCATGCGCAGTTGATCTGCCTAACTAATATAGTAGAATAGGTACAACCGCAATTCTGATGTTACAAACAGTTACTAACGAGTTACTAACTAATGCGAAAAAAAATTTCATTTTCGAAAATGTGGGTGCTAACTTCGCATATTAGGGGCGTGATTTTCTCATTATAATGTTTATACGTTAGGTGAAAACGAAAATTTCTGTGTTACAAACAGTTATTAACCAGTTACTAACTAATGTGAAAATATTTTTCTCCATTTTCGAAAATATGGGTGCTTACTTCGCATTTTGGGGATGTCGTTTTCCTATTTCAGGTTAGGTTACAAACAAAAATTTCGATGTTACAAATAGTTACTAACGATTTACTAACTAATGCGAAAAAAATTTTCTTCATTTTCGAAAATGTGGGAGCTAACTTCCCATATTAGGGGCGTGTTTTTCCCATTATAGTGTTCATGCGTTAAGTGAAAACGAAAATTTCTGTGTTACAAACATATACTAACCAGTTACTAACTAATGCGAAAATATTTTTCTCCATTTTCGAAAATATGGGTGCTTACTTCGCATTTTAGGGATGTCGTTTTCCTATTTCAGTTTAAGTTACAAACAAAAATTTATGTTACAAATAGTTACTAACGAGTTACTAACTAATGCGAAAAAAAATTTTCTCATTTTCGAAAATGTGGGTGTCAACTTCGCATATAAGGGGCGTGATTTTCCCCATTATAGCGTTTATACGTTAGGTACAAACGAAAATGTTTGTGTTACAAATAGTAACTAACCAGTTACTAACTAATGCGGAAAAAATTTTTTTCATTTTCGAAAATATGGGTGCTAACTTCGCATTTTAGGGGTGCCGTTTTCTCATTCAAGGTTAGGTTACAAACGAAAATTTTTATGTTACAAATAGTTACTAACGATGGACTTTCTAACTGTGTTTTGTTCTCCTCCAAAAATTGAAAAGTGGGTGCCCGTGAAGTTAGCACCCCGCGGAATGCGGTGTTTTTCTATCAGTTTCCTTGAGGTACAAACGAAAATTTTGATGTTACAATCAGTTACTAACGAGTTACTAACGAAAGCAAAAAAAATTTCTTTCATTTTCGAAAATGTGGGTGCTAACTTCACGGACACGTTTTAAAGTTCGGTTCAGAAACATTTTCTGATAGATTGATGTTCGGATTGTTGGGATGTGTACGGCAAATTGGTATGTTTTATCTGCAAATCTTGTGTGAAGAATGAAGGCAATGTCTGCAGAACATCTGCCGTGATATTATATTTACAGAGACACAGTTACCTGTGTCTCTCTTAAAGCTATTAGCACGGCAGATGTTCTGCAGACATTGCCTTAATTTTTTTTACCAGAAGCACAATTCCTCCGATTTCCGAGTCAACGGCGGGTCGTCGATTAGCCTTAGTGCTCTAAATTGAAATGAGTTAAGTAGCTACAAGGGGTGCACTGGTGCAGAATGAGAAGCATGGGGACAGTCGTTCAATGCTGGAAGAACTTGAGGATTATGGAGCGATAATAGCTTATGTGCAGCTGACTTGGCAATAGTGGATACGTGTTCGTGCCAAATTAAATTGGCGTTTAAGCCGATCCTATCACATGTAGTTTATTGGTTGGATTAATTATTTGGTTGTCCAATAACAATTGACGATCGAGATGAGAATCTGATTGTTTGTGACTTGTGTGAAAGTAACAAAATTATCAGATTTTCAGTTCGAAATGATCGCAAGGTAGCTGCTATTTATGGACTCGTCTTGTACAACACGTTGATGATCAGATGTAGATGCACTGATAGGTCTCTTGCTGAAGGTGAATAGTATTAGAGTACAATTTCATTTAATTCCAGCATTAGCTGGAATTTCATCATGAACTATCGACTTCCTGCAGTTTCGTTGTTTCAGAATGCGACAGATAGTTCGCGTGCGAAATTTAAATTCAGACATTGAAATTTGAACCATGGAATTCTAGGAGGTATCTTTTAACCAGCTTTCAACAACGAGTATTGACAAACATGCTTGCAAAAAGAACTGATTTTTCGTTGGAGCTAGACGCTTGCGTGTCATCGTTTTTAACAAGTGGCGGAAACGTAGAGTGACTAAAATTGTTGCCGATCACCTTTACCAGTGACCAAATTTAAATTCAGACATTGAAATTTGAACCATGGAATTCTAGGAGGCATCTTTTAACCAGCTTTCAAAAACGAGTATTGACAAACATGCTTGCAAAAAGAACTGATTTTTCGTTGGAGCTAGACGCTTGCGTGTCATCGTTTTTAACAAGTGGCGGAAACGTGCAGTGACCAAAATTGTTGCCGATCACCTTTACCAGTGACCAAATTTAAATTCAGACATTGTAATTTGAACCATGGAATTCTAGGAGGTATCTTTTAACCAGCTTTCAGAAACGAGTATTGACAAACATGCTTGCAAAAAGAACTGATATTTCGTTCGAGCTAGACGCTTGCGTGTCATCGTTTTTAACAAGTGGCGGAAACGTGGAGTGACCAAAATTGTTGCCGATCACCTTTACCAGTGACCAAATTTAAATTCAGACATTGTAATTTGAACCATGGAATTCTAGGAGGCATCTTTTAACCAGCTTTCAACAAGGAGTATTGTCAAACATGCTTGCAAAAAGAACTGATATTTCGTTGGAGCTAGACGCTTGCGTGTCATCGTTTTTAACAAGTGGCGGAAACGTAGAGTGACCAAAATTGTTACCGATCACCTTTACCAGTGACCAGAATGGAAGTGAGCCACTAAGAGCGTTTCACATTCTTTTAAATTGTACTCAATATGTGGAGAATTTGTTTGAAATTTAGAAGTATAATTTTTAGAAAAATATTACATGAATGATCAAATTAAAGAAAATAAAATAGAAGGTATTTCATTTACTACTCAATATATTTTCAGTTTAGGTCATTTACCAATATTGTTTCGAATTCACGAACCGTAATAAGAACGCATAAGAAAAAAATTTTTAATCAATGGTATGTGACATGTCGAATAATGAAACAAAATTAAAAAATTGGTCAGTTAGGAGAGAATACCTCTCATAGTTTTAAGAGCTTACCAAGAGAATCAACTCAACCTATATGGAATCTAATTTGTACAAGAAAAGCACTAACCAGTAATCAGATCTTGTACATGGTCTTCATCATCATCGAAATGTATGAGCAACGTATCTATGATCAACTCATGGTGTGCCTTATAGTGTATTGCTTTAAACTCTTCAGGGCAATCCTTGAATATTTGTGTAAGAGCTCTAGTGGAACCTTCACGCACTTTCTCCGTGGGATCGTCCAACCTCTTCATTATTTCTGAAAAAGCACATTCCATTAAAACGAGGCTAAAACCTCATCACCTCATCGAATGAACGAGTCCTAAACAAACCTAAAACATCATCCTCGAAAATACAGAAGATTAGTTTATCTCATTTCGACATTTAGTCCAAGATCCCAGAGCCGCCAGACGTTACTTATTTTCTCAGCAATAATTTTTGTAGTAATTTATGAAGTAGTGTTCCTATGTACTTTCAGTATATGCGTACCTGCTACCTTGGGCCGACGGCCAATTTCCAGATTCTTCTTCTGCTCTAATAATTTCCAGATACCAAGTGGAAAAAAACTCAACTCACTGTTCTTAAATTCTCAGAGCTGATTTTTATATATGCTTTAAATAATACTGTGGAAATTAATAATTATTACTGCCAGACACTTCCTGTCGGAGGAAGTCCTTGCCAGGCGTTTTGAAGGTCCCAAAAAAATGATGAAATTTTACTTATTTTCTTAGTCTTGATTTTTATATATGATACTCAGGGTACTATTTCAATACATTCTGCAAGCCGCCAGACCTTTCGTAAGGGCCAAATATCCTGCCAGACACACATTAAGTGTCCCAATGAGTATGAGCGCAATGTCATTATTCGTCCATTTAAGTGCGTGTCTACTTTAGCGTGCTATATATTTGAGTATATGTACTTTTGTGTTTACTATTTAGTATTTTACCGAGTCTGTTCAAATCAGGGTGTAACGTGTTCGTGTAAAATGAAAATATTTGTTATGTAGATTTGATACTGTTCAAGGAAGAGACCTTGAAGAAGTGTCAAACAGTAATTAAACTGAGAAAGCAACATTGAAATAGTTCCCAGAGTATCATATATAAAAATCAAGACTGAGAATATACATTATTACATTGTCTAGTATAATAGAAATTTTAGGCAATATTGCTTCCTCAGTATAATTACTGTTTGATACTTCTTCATGGTCTCTTCCTTAAAAAGTATCAAATCTACGTCAGATTTTTCACAAAAAACACAGTTCAATAACTGTGACACCATATTTTTCAAAAGATAACAAATATTTTTATTTTACAAGAACACGTTGCACTCTGGTTTGAGCGGACTAGTAAACACAAAAGTACGTATATTATAATAATAATAATATTTATTTAGCATAAAAAGCTATTAACAACACAATTTTTTCAGTATGAGTATACAGACTTAAAAATGTTCATAAACATAATTGATTAACAATTTTTTAAAGCATCTATAACTATTCGAGTTTTTTATATTTTTGGCAAAGTGTTATATAATCTGATACCCTCACTGAATGTTGAGTTATTCATCTGTGTGGTGTTATAGAAATTCACATAAAAATTATTTCGCTGCCGTGTTTCATATCCATGTATATCATCAACGTTCTGCAAATATTCCTTCAAATAACTAGGTGTCATGTTATGTTCTATTTTATGAACATAATCATGTGTTCTAAATACAATTCTCTGATTCACGTTCATTAGGCTTAAGACTTTTAGCATCATTTTAATGGGTGTTCTCCTATTGCACTTCAATATAATACGCATACCCCTATTTTGTATTTTCTGGATCCTATCCTTGCAAGTTTTTTGTAACGCAAACAATACTGATGAGCAATAATCTACATGTGGCATTATCATTGTTTTCAACAACAAAAGTCGTATATTCATGTTAACTGTATTGCTGAGTCTTGCAAGGAAGTATACTTTTCTTGACATTTTGTTACATATATATATTCACTATGTGATTTAAAATTCAAATTTTCGTCCAAAATAATTCCCAAATAGTTAATTTGACTCTCTCCAAGCTATTTCTATCTATTTCTAATGTAAGGTTGTTGATATTACCTTGCATTAGCTTGTATCTACTCCCCATTAACATGTATTTAGATTTACTTATATTCACCTTAAGGTGGTTGTCACATAAATATTCAAAAAGCCTATTTAGATCCTCATTAACCGAATTAAACATCTGATCAACATTATCACCCGTGATATATAATATGGTGTCATCTGCAAACAGAGACAAATCACAATTGCTTATATAATTCCCCATATCATTTATATATAAATTGAACAAAAACGGTCCGAGGACCGTTCCCTGTGGCACTCCATGTAGCGTCATCCTTGGAGATGAAACGCTATTTCCATATTTAACTTTTTGGTATCTATTATTCAAGTAGGAGCAGAACCATTGATACACTTCGCCATTCAATCCAATTTTTCTCAATTTATATAAGAGTAGCTGTCTATCTATCGTTTCAAAGGCTCTTTGAAAATCCAAAAATACTACAAGAATCATCTTACCTTTATCCATCTCAGAAAGGCACCTGTGACAGAGATTCAATAAATTACTCTCACATGAATGCATAAGACGAAAACCAGATTGTTTCTCCGACAGAACTTTATTTGAGTCACAAAATTTTATGAGTTGACGTTTAACTACTGTTTCCAGCACCTTCTCATAAACCGGCACTGTGTGAATTCCGCGGTACTCTTCACATAATATAGATTGGGACACTTTTTGAATTGGTATCACGATAGATGTTTTCCATTGATCAGGGAACGCACCACATTCAATGGATCACACATAGAGCATGCTAAAGTAGACACTAAGTATAGAAGGAATATCGACGCGAACAGATAATCATTATCGCACTTAAATGGGCAAATAATGACATTGCGATCATTGCTTACAGATGGTATTGAAATAGTACCCTGAGTATCATATATAAAAATCAAGACTGAGAAAATAAGTAGAAATATATAGAATCAGCTCAGAGAAGAATGAGTCTTTAGCACCTGTTACCTGGAAATTGGCCGTCGGCCAAAGGTAGCAGGTATGCATACACTGAAAGTACATACGAACACTACTTCATCCCATAAATATTATTGCTGAGAAAATAAGTAACGTCTGGCGGCTCTGGGATCTTGCTCTATTGGGCCCATTTCTTCAGTCAGGGGCGTAACCCTAGAACAATAATAGAGCAGACTTTCTTCTGAATAGTTGAAAACACGACACCGAACAATTAACGAGAGAAACTCGAAGCGTGGGTTAAAAATTCTAACAAACGTCGTTCTCTCTCTTTACTGAATCACTTCATGAACTTATAAAATCATTGAAATTTGATGAAAAACTAGCAACGGCTATTTATTTAATAACATTTTTCTAAACGATTATCCGAACATTTACTTATATGTTTATTCATATATTATTATAGTGCTTTGAATTGAAACTTTAACACAGAGACTGAAGACTAATCACAGAATGAATGCCATCTCACGTTCAGCGAATCAAAAATCATAAAATCGGCTTAAGTCATTCTATAGGAATTTTGAATCAAATATGAAAAAATTCTGATTTAGTGTGTGGAATGAAGTTAGTTTTATATTGACTTATTATTGCGTTTTATATTGACATCCTAGTGAGCTGAGAACTTCGTAAAACAATTTAAACCTACCAGGATAGACTTTGATTAAATCATCGACGTTCCAGATATTCTTTAGAATAGCATTCTGTTTCAGCAAGACCAAACATTCGGTCGCCAATAGTCGACTCTTCCAAGCTGCGTCTTCGATCAAGGACAATAGCAGAGGTAGAAGTTTATCGAGAAGCGGCTTCAAACTGTTGCCGGTGCCAAAGATTTCTACATCAGGTGTTGGTGAAAGGGCCGTCTTCAAACAGGTTGCTACCATAGTGCGCATAGCTTCCGAAGTTCTACCCGCGTGCCAGACGAGAGACGGTACGAATACGTCTGAAATTAAACTGGTTGTGTACTTGCTCTCTTCTCTTCATAGATTGGCCTAGGTCGCCGAATACTACCAAATGACACTCGTGTTGAGTGCCTGTGAAACAATTTCAGTAAAGTTTTGTTGGCAATTATTGTGATGCTAATAGAGGAGCTGTGACTGGGGTAATGCGGTTCTGAATAGACTAATCATTTTCCACATCATTAATAATTAAACCAACAAATCCAACAATGAAAATAAAAAATATTATCCCATCCAGAAATGAAGCTAATAGATATTGAACCAAATTCATCTGCATACATACAATGAAACTTCCTTATTTTACATAATCATATCATAAATGCGTTCAACTGTGTCGCACGTGTGTTTACTTGCTCTGCTAAGATTTGTCGGTCTTGGTGAATTTTGATCGAATTCGGTGGTTTATTTTGAGTTTCAACAAGTCATTTTACTATTCAGGTGGTATTTTGTGTTGGCCGAGCTTAATTTGCGGAATGAAAATAGCAATAATTCTAAATTGATGTCGGCCTTCAACGTCTGTGATCTCAGGTCGTGCCTTTGATAAGTTTTCAGAAACCTAGTTATGCTTGTACCTCGGGAGACCCGCAAGGTTTCTACTTGGAGCCACAAGGGATCACAAAAAATAACTTGGTACGAAATTATTCATGCCTCCTCAAACAACAAATAATCCATTCAAACCTTCCACATTGATTTGTGACGCGGCGTAACCATTTAAATATTGCATGTGGATTCCTCGATATATATATTCGCAGGGAATACTAGAGGCTCTCGAAAATGGAGATATTACACTGGCATTTTTTTTGGATATATCCAAAGCTTTTGATTGCGTAGAACATGACAGACTATTGAAGAAAATTGAGATATGTGGAATTCGCAATAAACAGCTTCATTTGATAGAAAGTTATTTGAAAAATAGAACGCAAAAGGTAACTATTGAAAGTAATATAGAAGTATATAGTTCACTCGAAAAAGAAGTTAAAATGGGAGTTCCCCAAGGAAGTATCCTGGGCCCACTATTATTTCTTATCTATATCAATGATTTGCCAAATCAATTGCAAGCTGCAGAACACAACATCGTTATCTATGCTGATGACACAAATGTCATTACGTCATCAAAGAATTTGCAAAACTCAGTTAATAATATGAAAGTAATCTTGAGGACCGTAGAGAGGTGGTGCTTTGAAAATTTGTTGTATTTGAATTTAAATAAAACTGAATGTGCTGTATTTCCAACTGAGCAATCTAAATGCATTATACCAGAAAGAATACAATTAGAAAATACAATATTTGAGCCTACCAAAACGATAAAATTTTTAGGACTTTGTATTGATACATCATTGAAGTGGAATTGGCATGTAGATACTCTGAATAAAAAATTAAACTCGGTAATTTATACTTTTAATGTTATGAGACATCATGTAAAAGAAGATATAATGAAGAACTTAATATTTTGCAAATTTTCAGTCATTGCTTTCTTATGGAATAGTTTTATGGGGAAACAGTCCACATCACGATCGAATAGTCAAGACACAGAAACATGCATTGAGAACAATTTATCATATTGCTTACAGAAAATCATGTAGGGGAGTTTTTAAAGATAATGGAATACTTACTTGTATTGGTTTGTATGTTTTGAAGTGTGTCGTGTTCATACGATCACATAGTGAATATTTTAAAATTTATATAAACAGAAATCAGACAAGGAGGACCCATTTCTTCATTTATCCTAAAAGACAACTATCTCTAACACAGAGCAGTGTTGAATATATGTGCATGAAGCTGTACAACTCTCTCCCCAAAGAAATTAAATCTATAGATGATATAAGTATGTTCAGGAGATAGGTATATGCGTTCTTATTGAGTTGCGAACCCTATAATATTAATGAGTTTTTTGAGAAGTGTAGAACCACAGTGTGAGGCTACATTAATTATTTTGCTGACATATTTTACTTTTATTGTTACTAAGCAATGATTGTTAAAATGAAATAAATTATTATTATTATTATTATTATCGTATAGTCGATAATTCGTAATTGAGTTTGATATTTATCTTATCATTAATACCACAGAAGATGAAAATTCAAATAAAAAATATTTAACCTTTGCGCACATGGGAAAATAATTGATGATGTCAAATATCTTAGTTGAATTAAGTGGGACCAGTAACACGATAAAATAGCATACACTACGAAAAACAAAATCCGTAAGAGTAGCTAATACAGAAGTGATCAACCTCTTACTTCCATACTTAAATAAAGTCAAAGATTGCAACCTACTCACACAAAACCATCTAATAGTAGTAGCACGACGCATGACTACTAATGAAACGAATAAGGCCCGGTTTTTCAATGCTCGGTTAAAACTCACAGTTAGCTGACTATAGGTTAAGCTTAACCATCAGCTAAAGTTCCAACTAAGAACTATTGCGTTTCTCCTTCGAATGTTTAACTTTAGGCTAGCAAACCGTCAGCTAGCGATATTTTTATTAACGTTGGCAGTACTGATGTTTCAGGGAGCACTTCTGGTTGGTCGTTCCCCTTTGCACTTGATACTATTAATCCTAACCACATTTACTCTGCTGTCAATTTCGGAAATAGATGTTTTGTTATTGTTGATTATTTTATAATAAAATGAATGAAACAAAAGCATTGAAAAAGAAAAGATTGGCAAACTTTAGTCCTTCTGATAGATCGTTGCTGTTAAAAATTCCAAATGGTTTCAAAGCAATAATTGAATTAAAAAAAAACAGATTCTACTACTTGGAGGGAGAAAATGGAAACTTGGAAAAAGATTTATGGAGTTTGAAATAATTTACCTATGTGTTATGGTTTCTATCTATTTATAATAAGTCTATTAATTCTTAATCATCATCACTTAAAAAATCAAATGCTTCCTTTTTTCGTAGGAAAAACGAAATACAAAATGAGGTTACTGGTTACGTTACAAAGCAGTTGAACAAACTCGACTGTTCGGGCCAGTTAACTTACGGAGCGCATGCGTTTGCAAGATAGCTTACAGTTAGCCATTTGACAAAGACTTTCAGGTGAGAGTTACTCTACCCGATAGAATAGCAGTAGGTTAGCGCAAGATGAGAGGTTATCGCTTAGCCGAAAGCTAAATTACTTTAACCGAGCATTGAAAAACCGGGCCTAAGACAAGAATATACATCTTGTTCGATAGCGAAGATATTGTCCTGATAATATAACTCCCTTGTCGTACAAAAATTTTAAGACAAGCAATTATTGAATGCAATCTTATGCAAAAGGGTTCTTGTACTATGCAGAAACATTATTCAAAAGTCGAACTGTCTGCATAGAAAATATAATGATTCTTACTAGTTGGAAATGTCTGGAAACCAAACACAAAACATGGCATTTAAAACAAATGTGATCTTACCTGTAATAAGCTCTTCAAAAAAATGACCTAAATTTGTTGAATTTTTAAAAGTATTCTCTTTATGTTCAAAAGCAGTAGTCATTGCTAGAAATACTTTCAATCGGCATTCGGCATCTGTACTAGTATCAAGAACATCCTTCAGTATTAGTAGAACATCATCTAGGTTCTCTCCTAAACCCGATCCTACAAAAAAATATTATTAATTGGATTGAAGCATTTATACGACGTCATTTTCAAGTCATGAAACTGACATAGTTGGCGAAACCGGTCGTATATTGTTAAATGAATTGTTGGTGGAAATTACATCGAATAAGTTTTATTTAATTGTGTGAAATGAATTTTCACGAAAGAGAAAACTCATCAATATCATTTATTGTACCAAAATGAAATGTGAGAACACCATTGGGTCGCTTTATGCTTAATTTTATGGATATTCTCTATCATTTGAGTTTATTGTTGTATCCATTCCATTCTCTTGTGATATTTTCTAGTTATTCCGAGTATTCCTAGCTTCATGGACCACTGAGCGACTTGTTGATTTCTTATGAACAAGTAGTACACGTTGAACTCTACGGATTTGAAGATACTGCAATTTGATCCTAAAGACATCCATGTCAGATTGATTATTCTGGGAATTTGTGAAAGCAGTAAGACATATTATTGTGTATTAGTTGGCCAAAGTACAAGTATTCATTCCCTACTTCCAATGTAGTTATATTCACTATTTTGTCTTGTATGTCTATAAGTTCACTCGACATTACTTTTGTCTTACTTATATTCATTTTCAGACTGTATTTAGGTCTTTGACTTGTTCCAAATTTTCATGGTTCCAGGCAATCAGAATAACATCATCTCAAAACCTTACATGCTTCAAGGATTCTTCACCTACGCACAGACCTCAGTTGTTTGCATGTAGCTATTGGAAGATAAGTTCAAGTGACGCTGATTCAAACTTTGTAGACATTGTGTTACCTTGTCTTATTCCTTCGCACGTGTAAAATTCTTGGTTCTTCCGTATATTATTCTATTAGAGTTACCTTGTCGACAACTTGATTGGCCAAGTGTTCAGTTATTTTTCTCGAATCGAATGCATTGTTAAAGTCTGTGAATGCTAATACTAAAGGTGATTGGTATTATTTTGTTCGACTGATGACTGCTGAGCGTATGAATAAGGTTGATTGTACTGAAGCCGCTTCGAAATCCAGATTGTTCTCCTGGTTGAGAAGCATCTAGTGAGTTATGTATCCCATGAGCTTCGTGAATATTTTGTACATCACTGATAGCAGGCTGATAGGTCTACAGTTCTTCATGCCTTTCTTCCTCACTTTCTTGTCAATAAGTATTATCTTAGCTTTGTTCCAGTGGTCTGACATGTTGATAGTAACGGTGTGAACACGGGTACGATAGCGTTAACCTATACAGCAACATTGTATCAATAGTTGCAATATAGTATTAATTTTTTTCATGCGATTCATAGAGACTATAAAATTGGGCGAACTAAAACATATAATGTGACTTTGACGAGTCTCTCATCAGTATTGGAAGTAGCGTCATGGAAGAAGACGCAGAAGTCTATTACTAAAGCTACTTCTCAATCGCAAGAGAAGACTTGAAGAAAAGGAGCCTCAACACAAAAATTGGCGTTTCTGGGTTCATCCCTTGTTACAACCAAAAAACGTAGATAGAGCATTTCACTCGCTGTTCAGAAAATATACCATAATCCTCTGGTTCATAATCGACACATTTTCGGGATTATCTTTTGTGACATTTGTATCAGTCTTTAGGATCTAATAGAAAGTATTAAAATTTAAGATGCAACAGAATATAATATAAAAACTGCAAAACAGATGTACAAAACACTAATAAATTACTAATTTTCATAATTCGAACGGCTGAACTTGAGAAATAATTAATTTTGTGCAATGTAATATCGCACTAATTGAACTGAAACTTCTGGATCGCTATTGTGACGCCGGGTCACAAATAAGAAAGCAAACTGTCTCGGAAACTATTCATCCTAGACTTGCGGTACAAAATGTTAGGACTAAAGTGGCCGCAAGAAAATCCTGGAAATCATTTTCAGGTTTCCAATATGGTTGCCAGGCTTTTTTCACTGAAATATAATAGGTTTTTACAGCTAAGCTTTATTAGAGTAATTTTTGTTCAGCACTTTTTGACGTATCTATTGAAATGAAGTGGCTAGGGGTGATTTAATATTTTTTTAAAATAAACGGCTCTGACTCCTGATCGGCTGAACGGATTTTAACAAACTTGGTCTCGTTGGGAATATCATTTATTGCTTCATCAAACCCATCTTACCAGTGCTATAAAAGACAGTATTCATTTTTATATGTCTTTTTTCCAACAATCAATGATGAAATTTCAATTTTTAAATAATAACATTCTCAGTTCAAAAAAATTAAAAAAACGTGTAGTGACATAATAAGCAAAAAGGACCGATTTTTAAATTAAACTAATATCTCCTTATATATTCGAACTGTCTTTCATCACACTTAATGCATTGTTGAAGCCGCTCATGCGTGGACATTACAGCAGCTGGAATTTCTTCTGCTCTTGAGAGGCTACGAATGGCCTCTTTTTATTTTCGAGTCGCATCTCGTTGTTGGTGAAATTTGTTAAACAATATGTGTTAACCGACCCCATAGATATACTTAAGTGCAAACAGATTAAGTTTGGGGATCTGGGTTACCAAGGAAATAGACTTCCTAGTCCAATTCACCTCTGGCGATATATTAGATCTAAATGTTCCCGCATTTCTATTGGGCAACCGTCTAGTTGAAGGAACATATTTTGCCGTAATTGCAAGGGCACATCTTCTAACAAAATAGGAAAATCAAGAAACACGGCACCATTTAGTGGACCTCGCGCAACAAGTGAGGATTGTTGTCAGACCAATAATACATATTATACAAATTAACGTTTGCATTTCTTCTGAAAGTGGCCTCGTGCAACCGAAGAATTTCAAATAAAAACTCTGTTTTCCCCTTAATATGCCCAACATCCAATAACAATAATTTATCCGTCGGTCGAAGTCTTCGTCATTTAAGGCTTGATGTAAAACCATATGATATGGGTGCTGTTTAAAAATTTGAAATAAGGAACAGATTTTGAAACATGTACAGTAGTATTTTAAGTGACTCACCTATGAACCTTCAAAATTTCTAGTATAGTACTACCGTCCAATTTCTTTACTAAGCGTATTATCAAAGGTTATAGAAAGAATAATACTGAACCGTATGATGTCATTCTTAGTGAAATTCGATTTAATTGTCGAAAGCCAACATGGCTTTCGAGCCGGACGTTCAACCGGTACAGCTGTCATTGATTTTCTACAGTTCGTTCAATCATCGTTGGATGGGGGTTATGTTGTTGCTGGTCTCTTTTTTGACCTGTTGCGAGCCTTCGATACCATCGATCCTTGTTTCCTTGAAAGTAAACTTTACAATCTTGGCTTTCGCGGTACTTTCTTGAGGTGGGTTATTAGTTTCATGTCCCATCGTAAACTTACTGTTAGGGTGGGAAATACATGCTCTTCTGAATTGGAAATAGGGCTCGGTGTCCCACAAGGTTCTGTATTAGGACCATTACTTTTTATTTTGTTCATAAATGATTTACCGGACCATATAAAGATGGATAAACTTGTAATTTTTGTAGATGATACTTCATTTTTCTTGAAGGCAAAGAGTATAAGCAAGCTCACTGGTCTGGGCGAATTACTATTAAAAAGCTTCAGCTTGTGGTGTCGGGACAACAGACTCATACTGATTGTTGACAAAACTGAATTGATTAAATTTGAGCTGAGAGGATCCTCCTCGATAACTCTCAACTCTGGAATGGATGTTCTCCGCTCCAAAAACTGTACAAAGTTTTTGGGTGTAGTTGTTGACAGTAACTTGAGATGGTGCGAACATATTGCATACATCAGCAAAAAACTTTCCTCCTCCTTTTACGCTATAAGCAAACTGAGGAGCTCGCTTCCACTCGATGCACTAGTGAATGTTTATTATGGACTAGTCTATTCTCACTTGTCCTATAATATTGAGGTCTGGGGTAATTCGACTGACTTTGGTAGACTGTTTGTTGCACAAAAGCGTATTTTGCGCATGATGAACATCTTGTAAATCAATATTTCGGGGAAATAAAATATTGACTGCTCCATGTATTTACATTTATAAATGTCTTCTCTACACAAAAGACAATGAAAAACTGTACGTCAAGCTCTCTAGCTTCCATAATTACAGCACAAGGAATGCTAGCTTGTTGTCTATACCAAAGCATAACACCAGCAAGTTTGAAACATCCCCAATATATTCATGTATCAAGTTATTTAATAAACTACCAGACAATATAAAAATTCTGGAGAAAATTTGTTTTCGTTCAGCAGTCAAGGCTTTTTTGTTAGCAAAGTGCTACTATAGTGTAGATGAATACTTATGTGATCGTCTTCCGTTGTTTTAGCACAGTGTCTTTGCAACTTAGGTCGAAAGCTGCCAGTATTATACAAATTTCGCTCTGAATGCGGAAAAATTATCACATCGCGTAAACGCCGATTTGGATATCGAGCTCTGTAGACTCTTTGAGCCAATGCCGCATTTCGAAGATATTCAAAATATATCCCAATCATATCAACAGCTTCATCATTTGTAAGAGGCATTTTAATAGTTTCCAGGTCTTACTTGTGTGTGCAATAAACACTCATTATACTATCTTTATAAGTATAATTTGAATATTTGTTGACAATATGATTTTAGGCTTTTGTTTTCCATCCATGGCCTACTCTTCATATTCTGCTTACCTTTCACTAGCATATTACGAGTATATGCATTGATGTTTATGCCTTAACTAAGAATACTATTATTTAAAAACTATAAAATTATAAAACTTCATCAGGATGGGTTTGATAAAACAATAAATGATTTTCCCAACGGCACCCGCTTTGATAAAATCAGTTCAGTCTTTCAGAAGAAATGCAAACGTTAGTTTGTATAATATGCATTATTGGTCTGACAACAATCCTCACTGGTTGCGCGAGGTCCACTAAATGGTGCCGTGTCTCTCGATTTTCTGGTAAACCAATTGCCTATTTTGTTAGAAGATGAGCCCTTGCAATTACGGCAAAATATGTTCCTTCAACTAGACGCTTGCCCAACACATTGTTCAATAAATATGCGGGAACATTTAAATCTAATATATCACCAGAGGTGAATAATTGGACTAGGAAGTCTATTTTCTTGGTACCCAGATCCCCAAACTTAATCTGTTTGCACTTCAAGATCCAAATAAAGTTTTGGAAAGTTACTTTCCCTGAATATCAGTACATTGTAACATGTGGAATACAGTGAATATAAACCAACTGTATCTAGATATAATTCAATGTCACTGTTTTTTAACAATAAGAACTGATTTCTTGGACAGGACCCGAACTGGTAGCGCTGAGCGGAGACAACATCCCAAAGCCTACCAACATAACGGTCTTCTTTCCAAGAAGTGCCGTCAACATCAACACTGGGGCATGGAAAATTCTGAACTCCAGAAAGGAGGGAAAAGGAACAATCCCCACGATTGGGATTGATCACCAATCGGAGAAAGCTCTGAAGACAGAGGGATGTCAACAGAACTTTCGGTTCGGGCGCATCCCCGTCTCAGGACTAGGAAAGAAGAACCTGCGGAGAGTTCGCGAGACCTGGAGATCCCTCCACACCGACAGGGGACGAAGGATCTCGTGTGGGTTAGCCTGAGATCCGTTCTGGCTTTGCTGGGACACCTGGGAAGGCGGAGATTTCCTCTGTGCCCTTTGTCACGAGAGCAAGTTGGACGTAACGATTGCTAATGTTGCTGCCAGTAAAAACGTCACTTCATGGAGTGTGATGGACGAACCGTCACTCTCTGATCGTAGGATAATCGAGTTCAAGATAGAGGGAGATACCACCTCATCGCCCTCAATTCGAAATCCTAGAAAGACAGATTGGTCTCTTTACAGATCCAATCTGATAGATAATCTAGAACTGATCGAAACAACTGGGGCAAGGCACCCTCATTACGATCTGGAACAAAGAGTCGAGCAGGTTAGTGGGGCAATTATGGAGGCTTTCCAGTCCAGCTGCCCATTGACTAAGGCTCGATCAAGAAAGGAAGCTCCTTGGTGGAACGAGAACCTCAGAAGGGAGGTCCGTCGGCTCTTCAACAGGGCTAAACGGCAACTGGCAGGGGTCACAAAAACGCCTTTTGTGAAAATATCACTTCCACTTTCGGCCATGAAATCCCTCCTGTTAAATGGGGATATCATAGAATGGAATTCTGAAGTTGAATATCTGGAAACGTGCTCAACTAGGGCACTTGAGATCATTACAGATCTCACACCTCTACATCTAGTGATCGAAAGGTTAGCCCATTCGCGGATACCTTTATCTTTGTGAATTATATAATATAGGCGGTAATATTTAGTATAGACTAAATCTTTTTTCCCATAGACAGCCACAGGCTTTATGGGTGTACATTGTACATTTGAGGTTTTTATTTGGACTCGCAAGTGTAAATTTATTTTGAATGAAAACTGTATGGAAATTCTTATGTTATATATTGTACACTGAGGGCAAATAAACTTATTATTATTATTATTATACTTTACTTCTATCTTACCGGATTCAGTGAGTATCACTTCGAACAGGCAACACTGTGCGGTTACCATAGTCCAAGAACCAGGGTCTGTATTGATTTCTTTCAGGAGTTTGCCCATGTACGCTCGCCAAAGGTTTTCTGTCCTGTCTAAACCGAGAGCTACACTGAGTTCATCCAACAGGTCGGTATTTATGTGCGTATTCTCGACATCTCTCAGAGCGATTGCCGATAACACTATTTTGAACAAGTGATAACCCACTAGACAATCTTCTTGTTCTTGTTGATATTTTTCACAAATCGCTTGTACGCATTTTATCATTTCGTTCTGGAATTTTTTCTACAACAAAAATATTAATTTAATAGGCAAGTAATCAAATGAGAGAGAGCGAGGAGTTTTCATATTGATAAAATGAAAAGACAAACAAGATTTAAATAAGAGTAAATTCAATACAACCAACCTTATATAGTTAATCAGATATAAAGCTCAACACTATCCAAGCCATTTTAGTAGTAAACAATATAGAATAGGGGAGTTATCAGAAAAATATCTTGTCTAATATCTTCAGCTCTTAGTATGTGGTATTTGTTTCGAACTAATTACGTGAATATGACAGTAATGGGTAGGGAAGTAAGGAGAAGACAGCGTTATTCAACTTATCTAGAAATGTTGATATTACTATAACCTTTATTTATAGTAACTGAGATTGAATTCTCGCACATCACTTGGTGAAACATCATAAAGAATAAAGTATAAACTTTAAAATAAAAACACTTGGCTTATGTTTCACAATATAATAGCTATTTATGCCATCAGTTACGAAATGCCTAGTTTTGTGTAACGCGTGAGTTTTGCGGAACGAGTTTCGCAAAAACTCACAAGTTACACAAAATTAGGCATTTCGTAACGTATTGCATACAAGATTTTTTCTAATTTCGAAGAAAGTAATAAAAAAATAAAATTTAATATAATTGATAAAAATTTGGAAAACATAAATTTAGTTTGTTGCTGTTACTTCATGTTAGTTGTCAGTTTGACATTTTGTAAAAAAGTCTAGACGGAAGGTTTTTAGCGAGATTGATATATTTAAAAAAAATGAGTGTTTCAAGTTCTGAAGAGCTACCAAGCGATATTGAAGAGACAGCAGGTAATGCTCTATTATCAGTAATTCCCAAAAAGTCAAAGGCAGTTTATGATTTGGCATACGAAAAATTTGTTACGTGGTGTGATGAGAAGAAAATTAAACATGTTAATGAGAAAGTTTTACTTGCACATTTTGAGGGTAAGAAAGATCTAAAAGTTTCCACATTATGGACACTTTACTCAATGTTAAGGTCTGAACTAAATCTGAAAAGGAATATTGATATTAAAAAATATACAAATTTGGTAGCATATATTAAAAGGCAAGCGGACGGGTACAGTGCTAAAAAGTCAAAAGTTTTTATTAAAGAAGATTTTGCCAAATTTTTAGTGGAAGCTGATGACAAAGAATACTTAATGGCTAAGGTTGCAATGATAATTGGAATGGCAGGAGCATGCAGAAAAGCAGAATTAACATTTCTTCCAGTTGAAAATAGACGAAGGAAGCCATTTTCGTGTTGATATCCCACCTTCAAAAACAAAAGTTATACGGCAGTTTGCAATTACCACTGGAGACATTGAAAATACGAATCTTGTTGAAATATTAAGAAAATATATTAAGTTGCGTCCCCAGGTTCTTAAACACAACAGATTTTTTGTAAAATATGCGAATGGAAAATGTACCAGACATCCTGTGGGAATTAACACATTTAGCAGTCTGCCAAAAGTTATTGCACAATTTCTTGGTCTTTCAAATCCTGTTCTATATACTGGTCACTGCTTCAGAAGAAGCTCTGCCACTTTCCTAGCAGACAGTGGCGCTGATATTTTAAAATTAAAGAGGCATGGAGGTTGGAAATCTACCTCTGTTGCGGAGGGATATGTTGAAAATTCCACGAATAATAAAAAACTTATAGCGCAAGAAATATTTGGTGAAACATCTAATGCAATGTGCGTCGCTACCCAAATAACAGCAAGTTCGAGCAATGAAAAAAATATGTCGTCGGGAATTAATTTGAACAATTGCAATAATTGTGTTATCAATATTTATAATAATTAATTAATTTATAATTTATGTTTTTAACTTGTATTATAACAGTTTAATAAATAGAATAATTCTTTTTGTAACTAATTTTGTAATACATTTTTCGTCACCAATTGCATAAAATTTTACTTTATGCAACTAGTTACAAAAAGTAAGACGTTTCATAATGTCAATCAGTTTTAAAAAGTGTCACTTTATATGTCAATATTAGAAAAAAAATATTTAGATACTCTATTTAGCAGTAACGAAAAGTCGACATGTTTCGAGTTATGAACTCATTATCAAGACTGACTACAGGAGAGTATTACATCCTAATTTATAAAACAGACAAAAGCAAAGGTGATACCTGAAAATCAATTTGTTCGTTTAAGGGGTAATTGACCATTATGGGCGGAACTTATTTCGAGAATTTCTAGAAGGTCAAGGCGTTAAAACAATTTGTAAAAATAAAAAAAACTTGAAGTCATTCTTGGTCAATAATAAAGAAAAATCTAACATCGGAGAAAACAGTGGTATTTACAAAATATTTTGCGACGAATGTCCTGCTTTCTATATTGGACAGACGGGAAGGAATATAAATATTCGTGTTGAAGAACATAAAAAGTCAATTTTACAAAACAAAAATACCACTGGCTTCTCTGAGCATTGTATAAAATTCAATCACTTCCTGGATTTCAACAAAACCAAATTGTTACATTCAGGTAACAAGGGTAAACGCCTTGACCTTCTTGAAATAAGTTCCGCCCATAATAGTCAATTACCCCTTGTAAACGAACAAATTGATTTTCAGGTATCACCTTTGCTTCTGTCTGTTTTATAAATTACGATGCAATACTCTCCTGTAGTCAGTCTTGATAATGAGTTCATAACTCGAAACATGTCGACTTTTCGTTACTGCTAAATACAGTATCTAAATATTTTTTATATTGTGAAACATGAGCCAAGTGTTTTTATTTTAAAGTTTATACTTTATTCTTTATTTATAGTATTTCAGTTGATGAATTTCTAATATATTACAACTAATTTACATCAATTTTTTAATAATTCAAAAAATTTAAACAAGTGAAAATGACAATATATCATCTGAAACAGCGTCGGGAGCGGTTATCACTAGAAAGGGTGATCGCCAGGGAACAGGGATACTCCAGTGAAATAAGACTTCCTCTGCGGAATGAGGCCGAACAAGCTGCATTTTTGCAGAGACCTTCGTTTTGATGTTCCAATGAAGCACAAAAAAATCTCATATGCCAACTTTTGTGCGTCTTGAGATATCGAAGGTCAAAGGTCATAAAAATCGGTTTTTCGCAAAAAATCTCGTTTCCAGCGCATCTGACGTCGTAAGAACTCATTACAAAACTTACGTAAAATAGTATTCTCTACAAAATTGTTTGAATACATTTTTTTCGTACGACCAACCGTTTTCGAGATATAGCACGATAACTTAATAGGTGATATTGCATTATACTGCAGAGCTATAACTATAAAAGCACTTTTCTCAATCTGTTATTCTAGAAAATCAAATTCCTATTATTCAAACCGTTGAAAATTTGTTTATTTATAAAGAAAATATATAATAAATAATTAATAACAAAAAATACATTCTTTTCCCCACCACTTTTGAAGTAGAATCCAAGGCGCGTTTTTTTTGACATGGTATCCCCAGTAGGCCTAATCCATGTTTTCGATCTTAGAAAAGCTTTTTATAATTTTTTACACCTGGCGCTACGCGCCTTATGTTTCTTTGCCGTTCTCATCGTCTTCGTCTAGTTCCACTAGCACGTCAACCAACACATTGTCTTCATCAGACGCTGCCTCCAAGACTGTTGGCTCTATGTCAGCTGGCAAAACCTCTTCAGGCTCAAAGTCACTGAAGTATTTTATGTTCTGCAACTTCGTTGACGGGTTCAGGCATGCCTGTCCGTGACACTGGCCACAAACTTTGGAGCATGGCAGCCCGACTTTTCTACACCCGCACTGCGCACCACATCCCTTTCTACAATTACAAAATATTGTATTCAATAGTTCGTCTGGAGCAGGTGGCAGTAGTGTTGTTTTCGGCTGAAGTACGTCGTTTTCTAATACCCAACCCAATTCTTCGGTTTGTAGATTTTTCCCTAGCCAAATCTGAACTTGGTAGTAGACCCGCTAAATATGTTGTCGAGCTGCTTCACTCGTAGGTGGAAGGGATGACAATTAAACAGGTCTATTAAGTCGTGTAGCCCTAATGAATTGGGTGTATCTAAATTTGTCAAGGTTCACTTCTTCTTTTGGAGCACCATACATAGCTAACAGAAAACGCTTTTCGTTCTGAAATACTGTATCTGGCGGATTTGAGCCGAGTGAACCAAATCGGGATGTTTTTCAAACATTGTCATAACCTGAAGTTTTCCTTTGTTGAATAGTGCCGATGTGGTGTCGCATCCAGTGAGGGCATGCAAAAACAAAATATGTTCTTTGCAAAGATGATATTTGTCGAGACTTTTAGACGAATAAATTCGTGTTGATGTAATCCCTTCGCCAATATTTTTTAAGAAAATTTGTCAGTGATGTGACTGAGTTCGTCCTATCAAGAGAACAAGCAAATCAACGTCTTCTCCAATGATGATGGCGGTTCTTTCGTTTTCTGATACTTCCATGGCTGTTTCGATGATTAGAACATCTGCATTGTTTTGTAGCGTTTTAGAGCTTCTTTATACCTGGATGATTTTACTTTTCTTATCTAGAATAGAATTTTTTTTTGTTTGCATTATAATATATAGAAGCTTTGCATTTCATTACAAAAGTGGTGTCAAAAGAATACATTGTTTTGTTAAATTATTTATTATAAATTTTTTTATAAATAAACAAATTTTCAACGGTTTCAATAAGGGAAATTTAATTTTCTAGTCCAACAAATTAAGAAAAGTGCTTTTATAGTTATAGCTCTGCAGTATAATGCAATATTACCTGCGCTATACCGCTTTATCGTGCTATATCTCGAAAACGGTTGGTCGTACGAAAAAAATGTATATGAACTATTTTGTAGAGAATACTACTTTACGTAAGTTTTGTAATGAATTCTCACGACGTCAGATACACTGGAAACGAGATTTTTGCGAAAACCCGATTTTCATGACCTTTGACCTTCTATATCTCAAGACGCACAAGGGTTGGCACATGAGATTTTTTTGTGCTTCATTAGAACATCAAAACGAAGGTCTCTGCAAAAATTCAGCTTGTTCAGCCTCATTCCGCAGATGGCCACTTTTTTTACCTTATTTCACTGGAGTAGGAGAGTCGCAGGCTTTTTCCTTGAAGAATAAAATGCTATTTTAAATAAGAATATTTATCTTCTTTTAAAAGAGTCCAGTAGTTGTTCGAAAGTTTTGCTCGTTAACGAGGTTAGTTGTTACACATCATTGGTGACTATTGTAAGACTCCCGCAATAATTTTTCACATGACACCATCTCAATCTCTATACCAGCTCCACATATAGCAGAGCATTTTAGTCAGGCTCACCTGAATAGTCAATTAATAAAAGATAATCATGTACAGAATTGCGTAACAAAAAATTGAAATATCTACTAGGATTATTGTTAATTGTTAAACAAAATATTTGAATTATACACATTTGAACCTATTTTCCAAATGACATGATAGTCGAGTCGGACTGACATGAAAATTATCAGAAAATGATAAAAAAGAGTAGCTGCAATTTTATGACTGATTTGAGGGCGTAATATCATATTAAGTTCTATTTCATGAAATGCAACGATTTTCAAGTCTGGAACATTGTTTATAACAACGTTTTTGTGCAAAAAAAAACGTATTTTTTCAAATTTTCGATTATATTTCGGAAACTATAGGTTATGGAGAAAAGTGCTTCATAGGCTAAATAATTTCCATTGAAAAACCTTCCAAACTAGACATGCTAAATCAAAATCGGTTAATTTGTTTAAAAGTTATAGCAAATTTAAGGCTAAAAAGGCGTTTTTTTTGTTAGATTATTATAAACAAATAATTAAACATTTTATTGTTTCATTAGGGCCGTAAAAGTGTGAGTTTTCATGTGCTTAAAAAGTGTACGCAAGGTGAGCAATGTGCTATGAATAGTTGTTGCACAATTCTATTTGTTTATCCCGTTTTTGTGAAATGGACCCAATTTCAACCGTTTATTGTGGGAAAAGTTATCAACTTACAGACCTCTAGGAGGTCTCATTTTGAAGGTAATACAGTCTACTTGTAATCGCCAAAAAAGCCTCAGAAAGTTAATTTTTTTCTGGAAACTATTTAAAAATTAGCAATAAACAAATGTTACATTTTAAACTTTTTTTTGCTTATAAATAAATACAATAATTTGCAAAGTATAAGGAATATGTGTTCATCAGTAGTACCATTGGAAAGCTGTTAAAAAAACACTAATTTAAACAAACTGTATTCTTGTTAATAGTTCAATTAAGTTGTGGTGAAGCTATATTTTTACTTAAAGTATACTATATTGTAGTCATGCATAATAGTCTAGTCAACAAGTTCAAAAACGTGTTAATTCTTGGTAAAGCTCCTAAAATTATATGAGCGATAACTCATTCGATTCGGAATGACGTCTAGAAAAATGTATCTCGAGGATTTATTAGCACATAAACAATTGCAATTGTTATTAACAAATTAAGATGAACAAAATATGGCATTTTGTTTTTCGTTAATAACTCATAAACTATTGACATTTAAGAAATTTTGAAAAAAGATCCTCAAAGATGAGGAAATTGTCAATAAAAAAGTCCGGACTCCCGGAACTGTACCTATATTATTTATAATTTTAATTTAATGCCGAAAATAGGGCTCCGCGCGACCGTTGAGCTAACGACGCTTTGCCGCTAAAGCGAGTGCACCACATAAAATAAATTTGTTATAGTAACAAATATTAATTCAAAAATTTGAATAAATTATGGTATCATCCAGATACTTGAACGAAGAAATACAAGTTGGAAAAAAAATTTTAAGTGAAATGTTCTAAAAGTTATACTATTGTTTATTAACAATTTTTTTTCCAATCTCCCTTTTCATGAATAACGACATAAAAGTTTGAATGATTGACCTAAAAATTTTTGGCTCCGTGGAGCCTTTGCTATGTATATACTTAACAAGATCATGCGATAAAATTTTCTTAAAGTTTATTATTTTGTTTATAATGATTTTTTTAAGTTAACAAAAAATGAAAATTTCTGGAAATGTTGTTAAAAAAATTTTATTCAACAAATAATATATTATTGCCATTTCTGTATCCAAGAATAGGATCGAATGATTTTCGAAAAAATTTTTTTAAATTATTTGTTAAGATATTGTTTATAAACAAATAGACAATTTTAATATTTTTTGAAAATTTTTTTTTACCATTTTATTGAGTTGGCTAAATAATGATTAAAAAAAAGAAAAAATTTCCATGAAATTTTTTTTTTATTGTTTATAACTAATTTTTTTATATTTCGATTGTTTGAATATTTATCGAAGAACTATTTTCTCTTTAAAAATCTTAGTTGGTATTAATTCATAGGTTGACAAAGAAAATAAATTTTTTTATCAATAATTTCATTGTTTATCAAATTAACAATTTGTTATAAACAAATTCTATAAACCGTTATATTTTTTTTCTTAAGTTAAAAAAATCACAAAAACAGCCATATATATATGAAAGTACTAAAAAATATTTTTTCTATTTTCTAAAATACTTTTAAATATTGCAGGACTTCGAAGTTGCACCGGTCATTCGATTTGCCAAGTAACAAATTGATATAATTTATTAACTATTAGAGATACGATAATAGACATTCAGTTGGTTTAATGAGAGATTAAGTTAACTTTCAAATCACTAAAAGACCAAGTTTATAACTATTGTTTATCAGCTACTATATCTATTTGTTTATAAAAATTTGAGAATTTCTTGTCTTTCTCGTATCTTTTATGACTTATAACTTGTTAAGTAATAAAAACAAAGCTATGAATCCTTAAACAATTTCTATATGAGATACGGATAGGATATGCAGTTTGATTGGTAGATATTTTATCATTGAACAAAATTGTTTAAGGATTCATAGCTTTGTTTTTATTACTTAACAAGTTATAAGTCATAAAAGATACGAGAAAATTCTCAAATTTTTATAAACAAATAGATATAGTAGCTGATAAACAATAGTTATAAACTTGTTCTTTTAGTGATTTGAAATTTACTTAATCTCTCTTAAAAAACAACTGAATGTCCATTATCGTATCTCTAATAGTTAATAAATTATATCAATTTGTTACTTGACAAATCGAATGACCGGTTCAACTTCGAAGTCGTGCAATAATTAAAAGTATTTAAAAAAATATTTTTTAGTACTTTCATGTACATGGCTGTTTTTGTAATTTTTTTTAGCTTAAGAAAAAAAATATAACGGTTTATAGAATTTGTTTATAACAAATTGTTAATTTGATAAACAATGGAATTATTAATAAAAAAATTTATTTTCTTTGTCAACCTATGAATAAATACCAACTTAGATTTTTAAAGAGAAAATAGTTCTTCGATAATCATTTAAATAATCGAAATATAAAAAAATTTGTTATAAACAATAAAAAAATATTTCATGGAAATTTTTTATTTTTTTTTAATCATTATTTAGCCAACTCAATAAAATGGCAAAAAAAAATTTTCAAAAAATATTAAAATTGTCTATTTGTTTATTAACAATATCTTAACAGATTATTTTTAAAAAAATTTTCGAAAGTCATTCGATCCTATTGTTGGATACAGAAATGGCAATAATATATTATTTGTTGAATAAAATTTTTTTAACAACATTTCCAGAAATTTTCATTTTTTGTTAACTTAAAAAAATCATTATAAACAAAAAAATAAACTTTAAGAAAATTTTATCGCCTGATCTTGTTAAGTATATACATTGCAAAGGCTCCAAGGAGCCAAAAATTTTTAGGTCAATCATTCAAACTTTTATGTCGTTATTCATGAAAAGGGAGATTGGAAAAAAAATTGTTAATAAACAATAGTATAACTTTTAGAAAAATTCACTTAAAAATTTTTTCCAACTTGTATTTCTTCATTCAAGTATCTGGATGATACCATAATTTATGCAAATTTTTGAATTAATATTTGTTACTGTAACAAAATTATTTTACAAAATTAGGTACAGTTCCGGGAGTCCGAACTTTTTCATTGAAAATTTCCTCATCTTTAAGGATCTTTTTTCAAAATTTCGTAAATATCAATAGTTTATGAGTTATTAACGAAAAACAAAATGCCATATTTTGTTCATCTTAATTTGTTAATAACAATTGCAATTGTTTATGTGCTAATAAATCCTCGAGATACATTTTTCTAGACGTCATTCCGAATCGAATGAGCTATCGCTCATATTTTTAGGAGCTTTACCAAGAATTAACACGTTTTTGAACTTGTTGACTAGACTATAACAGAAAATTTTCAGAATTATTAACAATGCAAAAAAACCCGCGATAAATCAATGAATTATTTAAGCAACACTTTTTTCCGCAGTTTAAATACATTTTGAGTATATGAAAATTGCGACATTGTTATTTTTTCGAGCTACCCCAGATTAAAAAAAACAGAAGGTTCTACGATAATTAGAACCCGAGATAATGAGAATTGTTTTTGTCCGCTCGATTTTGAAGCTTCGCATCGCGCGCGAGAAATTCAGGCGCTGCGACTTTCTCTCACCCCCACCACTCGGCTCTCGTGAAGCGCAGAGAATGTTACCTTGATATATTGCTCTCGGAACTAAATAATTAACAACGAAAGTTTATGCAAATATAATCATAAAGTTGGAAATGTCGCCTACCAAATGTGAAAATTTCAGCTCAAAATGTTAATAAACAACGGAGTAATGATTAAAAAAAAAAAAAAGCTATCTTGGTTCCTAGAGGTCGTAGAAACTTTCTTTTTTTTTAATGTGTGTTTTTTTAACAGCTTTCCAATGGTACTACTGGTGAACACATATTCCTTATACTTATTGTATTTATTTATAAACAAAAAACGGTTCAAAATGTAACATTTGTTTATTGCTAATTTTTAAATAGTTTCCAGGAAAAAATTAGAGATTGGCGATTACAAGTAGACTGTATTACCTTTAAAATGAAACCTCCTAGAGGTCTGTAAGTTGATAACTTTTCTCACAATAAACGGTTGAAATTGGGTCCCTTTTACAAAAACGGAATAAACAAATAGAATTGTGCAACAACTATTCATAGCACATCGCCCATCTTGCGCACACTTTTTAAGCACATGAAAACTCACACTTTTACGGCCCTAATGAAACAATAAAATGTTTAATTATTTGTTTATAATAATCTAACAAAAAAAACGCCTTTTTAGCCTTAAATTTGCTATAACTTTGAAACAAATTAACTGATGTTGATTTAGCAGGTCTAGTTTGGAAGGTTTTTCAATGACAATTATTTAGCCTATGAAGCACTTTTCTCCATAACCTATAGTTTCCGAAATATAATCGAAAAATTGAAAAAATACGCTTTTTTTGCACAAAAACGTTGTTATAAACAATTTTCCAGACTTGAAAATCGTTGCATTTCATAAAATAGAACTTGATATGATATTACGCTCTCAAATCAGTCATAAAATTGCAGCTACTCTTTTTTTTTCTTCAAATGTCAGCCCGACCCGACTATGAGCCGTATGCGCAATTCGTTGGAGAAATAGTACCTAATGCTGTAAAACTATTTCTTTGAGTTTTCTATCGAATAGTATTTTTCAGGATTGAAATGAATATAAAATGAAACAGGTTTTGAAAATTTTGAATTTTATTTCATTTTATACGGTTTTTGAACGAGCAAAACTTTTTATCAAGAATAAAATTTTTCGCTAAAACTGAAAATAAAAACTTTTTTCTCTTGGGCACCTCATGCTGCATATATATATATATATATATATATATATATATATATATATATATTCACAGATTGATTTTCTTGAACCATATTTGACTATATTGGATCGATATTTTCACAGGTTGTGTGGTTCATGAATAAATACTTTAATTTAGATGTTTCTATTGTAGTATAAATAACGTTTCAGTCGTCACTGCGACCTTTTTCAAATTATGTCCTACGTTTATTATTCTGGTCACTAAAATATAAAAGAGTTACGTTTTACCTTAAAAACAATTAAATACTTATATACACTTACACACATAAAAAAAAACTAGAATGTCTCATAAAAAATAATACACAATACAGATTATAATTTTGTTGTTGATTGATCAAGGTGTCAACGCAGACTGCACCCCTCCTTCTCAAATATACTGTGCTCTTTGCGCATTTATAATAAACATTTCGGCCACTATCTTCTAGTGATGGGAAAAGCGGTTCCACACTTGTAACGCTCCAGTAGCGCTCGCTCCAAAATAACGTTATTTCGGAGCGAGATTTATCATCTATCGCAACTGCCACTGTCACATTGACAATTGACAGCCGTTTGTGGTTATTTAACAAGCTGAAAATGAAACGGGGTTCGACGCGTCAAATGTCATCGTTTTGCGTGATTCTGTGCCCTCTCACCTTATCCTTCTACCTTCTGTCCTGAGTTTTAAAATCAGTTAAATCACAGATCACTGACAACTGACAACTCGGTTTATTATAATGTAGTTTTTATTTTCATCACACCAAATATTCATGTACCTGAATTTTATTTGATTTTTTTACGCATTTTGATGAATAGTTATTTTTTTCTTTTCACATTTTTAGTTTTCTGTAGGTACCTTGAATACATTTATATATATATATATATATATATATATATATATATATATATATATATATATACATATAATACATATTCGTATGTTTTGTACCTGATTTATTTATTGAATATGATAAAACTTTAATTGCTTGATTGGACAACCATCCGTTGACATTAACTGATCATTACTGGGATACATCTTCTGGAAATACTTCAAATTTCCCGCTAACTAAATACAATCCATGATAACCTCAAATTCTGTGCATACTGACTGACTCCCAACCAATTTTCAGACGCAGCGCGCGCATCGACGGTATTTTGGAGTGAGTTATTTGGCTAATCGGTAACGCGACGGAGCGTTATCAAAAAATACCGCTCCAAAATAACGTTACACGAATAACGACCCATCACTACTATCTTCACAAACAGATTTGCCCTGAGATATTTTATTTTAGTTGTTGAGGATGTTGTTGTAAATCTTGCTAAGCCCCTGTATTTCAGTTTTATCATTGACAGCATTTGGATTATTCTTGATGAAAATCATCTCATATATTTCACGTTTTCTTCGATGGCATTCAGTTTTTAGGATCTTAACCGCTGTGAAATTAAAACTATGATTTAACATTAGTTGATCCTATATATATATCATCCTATATATATATATATATATATATATATATATATATATATATATATATATATATATATATATATATATATATACAGGGTAGCGAGAAAGTCCGGCAACAAGCGATTTTCTTTAAAACGATTAGAGTTATAATTATCAAATTTTAGGGTTATCAACGGAAATATATTCTGCGTTTTTTAGAGGCCCTGTCAAAGTCAGGTGACGTCACCGTTCAATGTACCGCCGCCATCTTAGATTTTTGTAAATGGCAACGTAGGTCGAGTAATATATCTTAAAAAAGCATATTTTTTCCTCTTTCCAAAAATATAGAACAAGTACCACATTACTAAGAAAGTATCCTATAACATTGAAGATATGTGTGATAATTTCTCCATATTTTGAAAGACTGCTGGTTCGTCACTGGTATACGGTTAATAAAAAAACAGTAGTAAGCAATGAAAAAATATGTAAAAAATCACCTTGAAATGTCAAAGTTCATTTTGTCTTTTCATTCGATAACAGCAGCGTTTAAATTATATTTTTAAATAGTAAATTGATTAAATCTTGGTATTTGATACATGCAGTGTTTGAGTTGTATTTGTGAAAAGTAAATTAAGAATGTTGTACTTATCGGAAAAAGAAAGGATCCAGATACTAATGTTAATTGGATATGGGGATAAAAAACGTACATATGAAGAAGTAAGTCATTTGTTCAATGATTTAAATCCTCAACATGCCCCTATAAGTAAGTTAACAGTATCCAGAATATTAAATAAATTTAATGAAATCGGTAGCATACAGGATCTCGAAAGACCTGGCAGACTAACTGCAACTAACAAAGATAAGACTTTAGACGTCCTAGTAGATGTTCAACAAAATCATCAAACATCTACGTATGAATTGGCAAGAAATCATGATATTAGCAGGAATTCGATACAAACAATTTTGCATCAAAATAAGTTCCATCCATACACAATTAAAAACCACCAAGAATTAGCTGAGGATGATTTTGATCGAAAATTAGAGTTTTGTGAAACGGTTCTAGAGAAAATTGGTGATCAAAACAATTTCTTAGAGTTACTTGCATTCAGTGAAGAAGCTACATTTTGTGTAAACAGCACTATCAATCGACATAATTGCCGGTACTGGTCAGATTCTAATCCCCAATGGATGGATGAGGCCCATACACAATACCCAAAAAAAGTTAATGTATGGGCTGGTTTGGTGAAAAACCATATCATTGGTCCATTTTTTATCGACGGCGTTCTTACTGGTGAAAAATATCTTGATCTTCTTCTGAATAAAATTATACCTGAAATTACTGCTCTATTTCCAAAGATGAACGTAAATTTCCAACAGGATGGTGCACCTGCGTATTTTCATGAAAATGTTAGGCAATGTTTGGATATAGCTTTCCCTCAGAGATTGAATGGCCGAAGAGGTGTAATTGAGTGGCCAGCAAGATCTCCCGACTTGACTCCAATTGATTTTTTCTTATGGGGATACCTGAAGGACCGCGTGTATGTTAACAGATCAACAAACATAAACGACTTGAAAGTCGCATACGTCTTGAAATGCAAGGAATTTCTCCAGAAATTATCAACAATTCCATTCGAAGCTTCCTAGACAGATTATATAATTGACAAGAAACAGGTGGCTAACACTTTGAACACTTTTTGTAAAGAAACTGTTGATTATGTGTTATTATTCTAGTTAATTTTTTTGTTATATGATACTACTATGTGTTGAAAAATTGAATATTTTAAGTTTTTGACACTTGTTTCTTGTATTTTTTCAGTACTGTTGTACTTATTCAGTATTTTTGAAGAGAGGAAGAAATAAGCTTTTCTTTTATATATCACTCGACCTACGTTACCATTAAAAAAATTCAAGATGGCGGCGGTACACTGAATGGTGACGTCACTAAAATTTGACGTATCCTCTAAAATGCTCAGAATGCAATAGCGTTGACAACCTCAGAATTTGATAATTATATCTTTGATAGTTTCAGAGAAAATAGTTTGTTGCCAGACTTTCTCGCTACCCTGTATATATATATATATATATATATATATATATATATATATATATATATATATATATATATATATATATATATATATATATATTGTCTGTCCAAATTAAGAATAGACAAGCAAATGAGAATACTCTCTCGAAAGGCCTACAGTGTAGATCTTATGCTGATATTTTAGTACCTAAACCACCCCCAAATATTGAACAAACCATTGTTATAAAGGCAAAAAACAGGAAGGACGCTAAAAAAACTAGAAAAATTATAGATGAAAAGTTGAATCCATCAGAACTTAATATAGGAATAAAGAAGGTACCAAAGAAGTTCGAAAAATGGTGACATTATAATTAAGTGTCCGACCAAGGATTAGGGAGAAAAATTTAAACCTGCTGCAATTAGCAAACTTACGGATAGATGCTCAGTGGAGATCCTGAAAAAATTGAAAGTAACCTGAGCTAAAATTTAGGGTTGTATGTATTTTTGAATATATATATATATATATATATATATATATATATATATATATATATATATATATATATATATATATATATATTCATATATATGTATATATATATATATATATATATATATATATATATATATATATATATATATATATATATATATATATATATATATATATATATATATATATATATATATATATATATATAATATATATATATATATATATATATATATATATATATATATATATATATATATATATATATATATATATATATATATATATCAGGGGCGGCTAGTCAAAGGAGGCTAAGGAGGCTAAGCCTCCTCAATAATATTCCGTGTATCACTAATATATTATATTGAATAGTCAGCATTCAACATATTCATATTTATCAAAATCATATTATTTTATGCACCTACCTTCCTTTCAACCTACATTATATAATATAATTTATTAATTAAGATAGAAGGTATTTACATTTCACACTGCATTTCATTCATTTCTAGATTTGTGGCAACGCTGCGGAGGCTTAGAAAGGTATATTCTCAACGTTCATTATGCCTGCCACAGAAAAGCAAACAACGGTGCAAATACTCCGAATGAATACTTCATTGCAATAGAAAAGCAAAACACATGTAAATGGCAACACAGATAGAAACCCAGTTTCATACAATGTCGACCAATCACAACTATAGAATTTCGCGTGCATTCGAGTGAATTCGTTGGAAAGCATTATTTGAATCGTAGTGTGATCGTAGTTACTACTGGCAGCGTGTTTACTTATATTATTTGAAGAATCCCGCTAATCTTGAAAAATATATAGTAACTTTTTATTTGCTGTCACCAGCTGTTAAAAAATCGTTAAGTAGGTAGGTACCTATTTTGTGAAAAGAAAATAAAATTTGATGAATAGATGAATTGATTAATTGGCTGAGAAGAGTTTTTGTGAATATTGTAAATAGGAGTTGTAGGACTCAAGGACACTCGAAAGTGAAAACAAATTAATAGCTTAGGGTGCTTGTTTTACTTTGATTTTCTTCAAATTAAAAGGCGGTTGACCTTGAAATCCTAAAAATTTTTGCCTATGGTGTATTTTTTAACACCTCTTGTAGCCTCCTCAAACCAAAACCTCACGAGCCGCCACTGATATATATATATATATATATATATATATATATATATATATATATATATATATATATATATATATATATATATATATATATATATATATATATATATATATATATATATATATTATAAATCTCGAATTAGAAAAATATTTGATATTTCTTACTTTTCTACTGAAGCATATCGTATCAACTTCAAGAACTTCTGTAATTTGTTCCAAATTACGCCATATGAGGTCTTTTGGACAACCCTTGATGAGACTCCTTAAAACAACAATATGGCCATAATGTGGTGAGTTCTCGATTTGGGGCAACACCAGTTTACTCCAGGAATCGTAGGGTACGAATAATCCAATTATTTCCGAAGCTCTAATTATCTGAAATTATTCTTTGTTACTATGATGAATAACATGTTTATATTAATATTATAAGAGGATGATTAAAATTACGGAACCATATATCAATATACTCAATATATATATATATATATATATATATATATATATATATATATATATATATATATATATATATAATTAATAAGTATTATCACGACCTATTGATACAAAATAGAGTTTGAATCACGGGAATATTCGGTCTATTGAGTGAAATATATGTTTATAAACTCATTTATTCAAAAAATTCCTCAATATTTCAACACTTTTTTTGTGTCTTCTTCAGGAGAAATCAAGCTAAAATACAACAAAAATAATGATAAAAACATAAAGTAATGAACATAAAAACTAACCTTACTTACAATTAGAGTTAAAATGATGATTTAATAACTATAATGGACATATTATTGCGTGCAACTTATAATTAGGACCCTTAGTCAACATTAATACTATGTGGAATGAGAGGCTCGAAATTAAGAATCGTATGCTCTCTTGAAACTTCAGATATCGGTCTCCAGATGTCAATGTTATCATTCAAAACAATGAGGTGTGGGGGACAAATGATATTGATTTTATCTTAAAATATTCGTGTAAATTACGCTCAAATTGTCTATATCTGCCCTGGAGTTGATTGTATTACTGGTCTTATGTATGTGCGCCATTTCCAAGAATAATCTCTTTTTGTAATTATTTTCACGATCTAAAACTTTAACATTTTCATAATCAAAATTGTGGTCAAAATCCTGAAAATGACACGCCAATGCACAAGATCTTTTGCCAATACGGCTGTCACTTTTGTGTTGTATAATTCTTTGTTTTAAGTTTTGTTTAGTCTGTCCTATATAACATTTATCACATCGATCACACGGTATCTTATAAACTACATTGCAATTAAATAATAATGGAGTGCGATCTTTGGTCTTTGAAAACAAAGTTCTTATGGATTTTGTATTGTATCTTGCTATTTTAACACCTCCCATCCGAGAAAAACCCCTGATAACTGTTTCAGATAAACCTCTGATGTACGGTAGCTTCTTGAATTTAACAGTTTCAGATGAAGTATTGTCAGTGGCTGAAATGTTGTTTGCATTGTAATATAATAAACCCTTCAACAATTTCCTTGGATATCCGTTGTTTAAAAATAAGTGTTCTAATTTCTTTAAATTACTTTTTAAAAATTTTTTATCTGAGATATGGACCACCCTGTTTTTTACTTGGATAACAACGTTAGTTTTCTGATTGATTGGATGGTTTGAAAAGTAATTGAGGTAGCGTCCCGATGAGGTCGGTTTTTGATACCAATCCAATATAATGTTATTATTTTCTGTTCTAATTAATAATGTGTCTAGAAACGGCACAGCGTTATTATTTTCTCTTTCAACTGTAAACTGAATATGCGTGTTGATTTTATTGAAAATATTTAATCCATCTTCTATTTTGTCAAACGGAAGGGCGGTAATTATATCATCAACAAATTTGTAAATAAAGGGAACTTCAAAGTGTAGTTCCTTTAGAATTTCATCCAAAATGTAATCCATAACAATGTGTGCTATGATTGGGCTTATAGGGGAACCCATAGGAGTACCAAATATTTGTTGAAAGATCTTGTTCTCAAGTTCTGAAGTTCCCTTTATTTACAAATTTGTTGATGATATAATTACCGCCCTTCCGTTTGACAAAATAGAAGATGGATTAAATATTTTCAATAAAATCAACACGCATATTCAGTTTACAGTTGAAAGAGAAAATAATAACGCTGTGCCGTTTCTAGACACATTATTAATTAGAACAGAAAATAATAACATTATATTGGATTGGTATCAAAAACCGACCTCATCGGGACGCTACCTCAATTACTTTTCAAACCATCCAATCAATCAGAAAACTAACGTTGTTATCCAAGTAAAAAACAGGGTGGTCCATATCTCAGATAAAAAATTTTTAAAAAGTAATTTAAAGAAATTAGAACACTTATTTTTAAACAACGGATATCCAAGGAAATTGTTGAAGGGTTTATTATATTACAATGCAAACAACATTTCAGCCACTGACAATACTTCATCTGAAACTGTTAAATTCAAGAAGCTACCGTACATCAGAGGTTTATCTGAAACAGTTATCAGGGGTTTTTCTCGGATGGGAGGTGTTAAAATAGCAAGATACAATACAAAATCCATAAGAACTTTGTTTTCAAAGACCAAAGATCGCACTCCATTATTATTTAATTGCAATGTAGTTTATAAGATACCGTGTGATCGATGTGATAACTGTTATATAGGACAGACTAAACAAAACTTACAACAAAGAACAATACAACACAAAAGTGACAGCCCGTATTGGCAAAAGATCTTGTGCATTGGCGTGTCATTTTCAGGATTTTGACCACAATTTTGATTATGAAAATGTTAAAGTTTTAGATCGTGAAAATAATTACAAAAAGAGATTATTCTTGGAAATGGCGCACATACATAAGACCAGTAATACAATCAACTCCAGGGCAGATATAGACAATTTGAGCGTAATTTACACGAATATTTTAAGATAAAATCAATATCATTTGTCCCCCACACCTCATTGTTTTTGAATGATAACATTGACATCTGAGAGACCGATATCTGAAGTTTTAAGAGAGCATACGATTCTTAATTTCGAGCCTCTCATTCCACATAGTATTAATGTTGACTAAGGGTCCTAATTATAAGTTGCACGCAATAATATGTCCATTATAGTTATTAAATCATCATTTTAACTCTAATTGTAAGTATGGTTAGTTTTTATGTTCATTACTTTATGTTTTTATCATTATTTTTGTTGTATTTTAGCTTGATTTCTCCTGAAGAAGACACAAAAAAAGTGTTGAAATATTGAGGAATTTTTTGAATAAATGAGTTTATAAACATATATTTCACTCAATAGACCGAATATTCTCGTGATTCAAACTCTATTATATATATATATATATATATATATATAATATATATATATATATATATTATATATATATATATATATATATATATATATATATATATATATGGGTGTATCAGAACAACAGTGGTCCAAGTCCATTTTACAAAGTTTTGTTTAATTAAGATATTTGCGTTTGTGTTTATAGGTAATTTCTTGTTATATTAAAACAATGGTTAAAAATAACAATTTACACATTTATTATAAGAAATAACGCATGACGCACGTTTCGGTGGAACTTCACCTTCTTCAGATGCTAATGGCAAACTCAGTTTGCTAAATTTCAAGGAACCTTAATTATAATACTATTTCATGTTCAACGGCACTCAACACGTTGAGTGCCGAGCCAGAATTTGCTATAGGGTCCAGTGCGCCGCAATAATTTTATTGTGAATTATCGATTGTTGTCTACTTTTATCAATTTCTGTATCATAATTGAATCGATTGATAAGAAGAATTTGATTTATTGAGCTGTGAATAAAATATATACACACGGCGTCTGATTTTGATTTTCATACTACGCCCTGTGCATATGTCATAAGCACGAATACAAATCACAGTAAAAAAGTCATGTACGTATGTACAGCTAGTCCTGAGAAACCACCAGGCTGCATAGAATATTTTGTCTCCACGATAATCACAGAATTTGCCAATTCTGATATCAAATTTGATTACAGAATGCTGGAATTCTCTCTCTTGAGATTGAAGAAATATTCTGCAACACCTCTGCCCCCATGCAATCTGAATCTATTTGCTTTCTCTCCCTTGTAATAGAATAATATTCTCACACTGGCTAGCAATAATAACATTAGCCTTGACGCAGTTGATTGTCATCGTAGTGGCAAATTTGAGTAAGTGTCAAAATTATTGCTGTCACGTTTTCATTCGAAAATATAATAAGTAGCATGAATTTATGCAGTGATTCAGAATCAGAGTGTGAAAATACACCACCTGAAATTACAGAAAGTGCTAATAATATACTGGAGAGTTTACTACCAAAACAATCAAAGAATGAATATGAAAAATATTACAAACTGTTCATGGATTGGAAACAAACAAAGAAAACGGATTCTTTTTCCGAAAATATTTTGATTGCGTTTTTTGGTGAATTATCAGAAAAATGGAAATCTTCAACAATGTGGAAAATATATTCAATATTAAAAGCAACGATAAACGTAAAACATGATACTTATAGACATTTCATTTTCATTTTGGTGTAATATAAATTATCTTTTTTTCGTTTTCATTTGAAAATATATATTTAAAATTTTTGATCGTGGAGAAAGTATAGTCTGCTACTCGGTTAAGCGGGCCATAGACGACCAACTCGGTTGTCAACCTCGTCGCCAACTTGCCATGTTGGAGTAGATGTTGTACGTCTGTGGGCAAGTTGGCGGTTGTAGTAAACGGTTGGTGCAACGGTTGGTGTGAGATCAAATCGTTTTGATTTTCGATGGGCGGAGCCTCATGTTTTCAACCTTGTTGTAGCGTCTGTGAGGAAGTTGACAACATTGTTGACAACCTCATTAGTGAACTGTCGTTGATTGTCAATTTGCGATCGCTTGTCGTAATAATATTCAATTATGTCGATACCAAACATGCCTATCTGGATTGAATTTTTAGAAAAATTGAAAGAACTGCCTGAGCTTTGGAAAGTGAAATCAGACGTTTTTAAAGACAGAAACAAGAAGAAAATGCTTGGCTGAAACTCGTTGGAAATTTATCAAATAATTGAACCAAATGCAAATGTTGATTGTCTGAAGAAAAGAGTAGGCAACATAAAAACGTGTTATCGCAGGGAGCTGAAAAAAGTAGAACAAAGTTTACGATCTGGTCGTGGGGCTGAAGACGTGTATGTGCCAAACCTATGGTACTTTGAATTATTGGAATTCTTACGTGATCAGGAGGTTCAAATTCCTGGAGTGTCGACAGTGGACCTTCAAGAAGAAGAATCGCAAGTAGAGAAAGAAGGTACTGAACAGTTACCTGGCTCTCCTGCTACTCAACCATGCTCTCAGAAGAGAAAAAAAACAGTAGCAGATCATTTAGCAGAGAGGAATGATTTGTTAAAACAGGCTGTTGGGCAATTGGCGAAAGAAGTAAATAAAGATGAGGCTATGCTGAAAGCTGGGCTACTTCTTTCAGAAAATTGTCCGCAACCCAGAAAATCTATGCCAAGAAGGCGATAGAAGATTTTTTAGTCCTGGGACAATTGAATGAATTAACCCTCAATTTCGTTAATACTCATTCATATGAACAGGCTGTCATTTTGCCTGGACACAACGGAGCAGGCATATATACAACTGTACAACAGTTAATAATAATAATAATAATAAGTTTATTGTCAATACATACAGAAGTTTTACAACAGTACTTTAAGTAAATTCAATTATTTTATGACAACAAAACTATAAGATGCACCTAAAAATAGCATTTCACAAAAAATAACAATACGAAATTCCAATCAAAATAAAAAAAAAATCACAAAATTGACAGCTTCTATTATAAACGCATCGAAACCACAAAGCCAGCGGCTGTCTGTGGTATACTCATTAGAAAACCTTAAACAAGTCAATAATAACAATTAGGTACAAATCCGATACACTAGAGAAAACGAAACTCAAACCTTGCATCGAATCACGTCATGTAACCTCCCACTATCAAATTCCATCAAAAATTTCTTGGCAGCTCTAGTAAAACATCTAATATTCTGAATACTCCTGATTTCTAATGGTAAAATGTTATAAATCCGAGGCCCAATGGTATTCTGTGCTTTTTTGGCCGAATGATTTCAATGAAAATGGGGTTTCATATTGAATGCCTCTCTGACGTGTACCATAACCGTGATCTATAATTGGCAAACAATGTTTTGATCTGTGAACTCTTGTTAATAGTATCAGTGCAAAAGTCTTTCTTAGGTTCAATACTCCAGTTTCAGCATAAAGAACTTCTGAAGGGTAGGTATTTGGTTTCCTATAAATAATTTTCAGGAATTTCTTTTGCAGTACCTCTATTTTGTATATGTATTCGTCACAAGCCGATCCCCAAGCCAGGATTCCGTAGGTGAGTCTCGAATTTATTAACCCATAGTATATTCTCAAAAGGTAACTGGGGTCAAACACATCCCTCAGCTGCTTGAAACGATATAACATGCTACGTAGGGTAGCTGCAACGTTTCTCAGGTGGTGATTCCACTTCAAATGTGAGTTACTCCGAGATATTTTATCGTATCTGGTATTCGAATTTTTCTATCTGAATCCACATCCAATGAGACAAAAGGAGGCAAATTGCGAGAGTAGCAGGTAAATGCGAGAAATTTTGATTTACCATAATTCAAAGTTAATCGCTTCTGGTACATCCAGTAATCAATAATTTTCATATTATAGTTATTGTCAGACAATGACTTCTCTTGAATGAGTTTATAGTTTATTTTTCATATTCTAACTTCGTTTTGTTATTTTCAAACTTAATTTTATTATTTAATATAATCCTTCAAAACTTGGTTTATAACACTGCAAGTCTCAATTATGATTGCTACAAGACGTTGTGGGGATATGGCGGTGAGAAATTTCAAATCTTCGAAGCTCTGGCCACTGGCTAAAAATCGCAATGTTGCCGACAGCCATTCATTAGCAGTAATTGCACATCTCATGATAGTGTCCTTCTTTTCAATGAACGGTCGTACTTTATCCAACAAATAATCGTAGGTTGCACTATCCATTCTTAAAAATTTTTTGAAATCTCCAGGTGCAGAGACGCGAAGTTCACTTAATAAATTTGAATGAGAAAACTCAGGACGTTGTAAGTACCACTCCTTTGACCGCAATTTTCTTTTCTTTCTTTTTGGGAAAACCACTTCCTCATCATCCTCACACAATTCGTTTAAAACAATAAAAGACAACATGGGATTGTAAGTCATTTTCTGACAAGAATGTGAACGCAACAGAACGGATCGGCAAATGAAGTTGGCAACAACAAGTTGACCGTCTGTGGGCAACCAAGTTGTCAACGAGGTTGACAACCAAGTTGGTCGTCTATGGCCCGCTTTAGAATGAAAACTCGTGATGCTCGTGGTTCCTCACGCTCGCCTTCGGCTCGCGCTCGGAACTTCTCCACTCGCATCGAATTTTCATTCTAACCTTGTTACAGAATATACTATTCAGACATCATAAGTCGATGCCAAAATGATATTTTCCAATTATGTTCATTTCTGTATCAAATCCCTAAAATGAATTTTTAATTTTTTCTTTTTAGTGAAACGATTTTGTGAAATCACCGATACTTTCTGAATGAATTTTTTTTTTGAATTTTACAAAAGAAATAATGCAATACGCTATCCTATAAAAACATAAAAAAAAAATTTTTTATGGCAGCAATCCAGAAATAAAGATAAAAAATTATAATTCCGAAAATATACAATAAATCATCCTGCTATTTTACTATGGGTTGATTGTACGCCGTAGCAATTCGTGCCACATAAGAGAAGTGAGGTATATATGCAGAATTCATATACACATGGCTTGGAAGTTTAACACTGTTCATGTATAAAATCTATACACGCGGCGTCCAGAGACTTGTCAATGTGCATAATATGTATACACACGGCAGTCAACGTGTTGAATCAAAATGAAAGTTACAGTCAATATTATTGTTTATGCGAGGTCATTTCGTAATGCTACTAACGCTGTTCAGATGTATCAAAATTTGTACCCGGAAAGAAGAATACCCAACCCGAAAATATTTGCAAGATTAGAAAGGAGAATGCAGGAGCACGGGTCTTTTAATAAGCCTCAAAAACGAAATTGTACTGTTAAGGGGAGAGGATGAGACTAACGTATTAGGTATTCATTTTTTCTTTAATTATTACTTATATTTTTAATAAGTACTCAACAATATTTTTTTAGGATATGTACATTACAAAAATGTTAGTAGCGGTGAAGTTTCCCTAAGGGAAATAGAAAGAGAAACTGGTGTATCAAAAGATTCGGCAAAAAAAAATACTACATCGCAATAGATTTAGACACTACCGCTGTAGAAAAGTGCAGCATTTGAGAGCAACTGACTATGCAAAGAGGAGGATATTTTGCCGTTGGCTTTTAAGGCGTCGAAGGCAAGACCACAACATTTGCAAAAAAATTTATGGTCGGACGAAAGTCGATTCTGCAATAATGGATGGTTTAATCGCAATATACATTACCGATGGACCGAAAGTAATGAACACTTTCACCGAGAAACCGCTTTCCAAGAAAGGTTCGGTATAAATGTGTGGCTCGGGATATTAGACCGAAAAGTGGTGGGTCCGTACTTCTTTCAACAAAATTTGACTGGGTTAACCTACCTTCACTTTTTATCTATTTCACTCAAGATCTTTTAGATGACCTTCCGTTAGATGTTCTTCGACATTTTAAGTACTTTCAACTTCCAACATGATGGTGCTCCAGCACATCGCGACCGTCGATGTGTAAGGTTATTAAACAACTTTAAACCTAATAGATGGATTGGCAGTAACGGACCTATAAAATGGCCAGCGAGATCACCTGATATTACTCCAATGGATTTTTCCATTTGGGGCTTTATTAAAGATAGGGTGTATCGATTACACCTCAGAATTTAGATCACCTAATTATGAAAATTCGACAGGTATCTAACGAAATTACTCCTAGAATGTTGAATAGAATTCAAAGAAATGTTATTGTACGTTCCCAAAAATGTTTACGACATAATGGTGGTCATTTCCAACACTTATTATAATTGCATTTTCCTGAATAGCTCTCTTTTTTGTTTCAAACTTTGCACAAAAACGAATTAATGGTTACTGTATTATTTTATTCGAAAATGATGAGTTTCTATTGAATGAAACTATTAAAAGTTATGTTACTTTAGCTTTCTAATAAAATTAGTTCCAAAAAACAGGGCCGTACTAAGTAATTTTTTCTTCAATTTCCTGAGGATGGATTTTCTGGGTAGAAACGTAAGGACCAATATTCGTATAATGCATAGTTGTGTAGGAAATTGAATTTTCTCTCAAAAAATGAAATAATAAATCCAGGTCCGTATTCAAAAAAAGTAAGTTGGTAAATATATCTCAATTGTTTAACGTCAATTTAGAAAACCGGCAACACCGTTGTGTAGAGAACAAAAAACAAAGTTTTTTTCTTACAAAAAATGTGTAGTAAATATTAAAAAAACCGAATCGGAAATATTTCAGAGAAACAAATTAATAAATTATATCGTTCTTCTGAAAATGTTGTTGACCTTGAGCGAAGAAAGAAAGAATAGAGGAAGGTTCAAACCGGTTTTTCAGGCGACTGAAATATAAGGAGGAAATGTGTAATTCGTACTGAAAATGAAATATTGACCAAAATAAAAAATGAAAATTAATCATTCTAATAAAAATTGAAGTAATAATCTGGCTAACGAAGGACCAATGTAATTGTAGGAAAGAATTGCTGGTATAAAGTTATTATTACTGAAACGATCGGTAGCACATATCCAATCAAAAATCGAATTAAATTGGACAACTGCTTACCTGCACGCACTTCAGTTTGTAATTTATGGAAAGATTTTCTCTATCTTCAGTTCGCTATCTTCGGTGTAATTCACTGTCTATTAAATTAATAAAAACTTGGAGTAAAAAACAAAATGAAAATTCTCAAATTGAGTTTCCAAATTCACTGGGACGAAAAACGAAAAGAAGTACTTGATGGATTGAGGTAGCCGCAATGAATGTCAAAATCTGTTTTCTCTGCGCACATCCACATTATTGTTCGAGCAGTTGTCCCCAGATTTTGAATAGGTGCCCGAGAACGCGTAACATTACAAAAAAAAGTAAAAATATCAAAGACATTTTTGATTTGGTCAGATTTCATTCGCTTAATCGAATGGGATTTCAAGTTTCCCAAACAGAATTCATATGGATTTTTTGGGCCCAATTGAAGGAAAGATGTATTTAGTCATTATAGATGCTTTTTCAAAATGGCCTGAAATTTTTGAAATGCTAAAAATTGATAGTTTCAATACAATTGAAAAATTACGTGAATGTATAGCTCGTTTTGGTATTCCCAATAAGATTGTTACAGATAATGGCACTTCTTTTTCATCATTTGAATTCAATAAGTTCTGTGAGGTAAATGGTATTAAACATATTTCAACTGCGCCTTATCATCCTTCAAGTAATGGTGCTGCAGAGAATGCTGTGAAGTCCTTCAAGTTAGGAATGCTTAAATCTTTAAAAGATCAGGAAAATGCTGGATTGAGCACTGTAACAATAATGAATAAATATTTATATGCTTACCGAAATACTCCACATTGTTATACCGGTGAATGTCCTTCAAAAATAATGTTTGGACGCAAGATAAGAACTCGATTTCATCTTTTAAGTAAATCTGTCATAGAGACTACACGAAATAGGCAAATAAATAATTATAAGGGAAGCAGAGTAGTATCTTTTAGAGAGGGAGAGGTAGTTAACGTTAAAGATTACAGAAATACAAATAAGCCATGTTGGAAGAAAGCTACTGTTGAAGAAGTATTGGGCGAAAAACATTATTTGTGTAAATTAATTGATGAACCTGCACTGATCTGGCGAAGGCATACTGATCAAATTTCGAAAATCGAGAATAATTTCCAGCATAATGCTAATCTAACTAAACATAATAAGTTAGTGGGCCTTAATTTACATAAATATGATTCTGATAATAATTCTGATTTAGAAATTTCCAGCGAGGAATTTGTAGATAATGAAATTAAGTCAGATGAAGTTTCGATCTCTAATGGAGAAGGTTGTAGTGGAGGTATTTTAGGGTCAGAAGTTTCTTCTAGAATGGAGAGACCTAGAAGGATTATTAAACCTCCTGAAAGGTTGAAATATTGAAACCACTTTATATATTATGTTTTGAGTGAAAACTTATCAGGGAGGATTGTAATGTCCTTTGTATATAGATTTCATTATATGTAGTAGGCAGGCGTTGTTTTCGATGAAACAATTCTAATTGTCATTATATAATTTAATAAAAAGTCATTCCAGAAAACTATTTCTTTTAATTACGAATATATTATAAATAGAAATTTAATTAGGTTTGTATCCTCAGATTTCTGTTGGTATTTTCAACTGAATGTGAGTATATTTTTCATATTTTCAATGTTATAAAGAAATCTAAAGAAGTAATAAATATTTCTTATCCGATCAAACGACTCATCGATTAAATTTATTGCAGTGTCCAGCACGGCAAAATAAAAATTAATTTTAAACTGGTCTTCCTCAACATGTATAGATTCATCTTCCGCTTCATAACGTAATTATTGTCATTTCTGTTTTGTTAAGTGGCTTCAATTCTGATGCGAATAATGCGGGAACGTTTGTTAGTAGAATAGATTTTCAACGGCATATTTCATCATACAATAAAAGAAGTAATAAACTTGAAATCTGCAATTTTGTTAGCAATAGACGTGGTCTCAATTCGTGTTTGATTTCCGGATCCGGTATAACCGGAAGTGGCCAATAGTTAAAATTATTTTAGCTGAATAGGCCCCAAGACATCTAGCCAGTTTCCAAAATTACCAATTTTTCCTACATTTAATTTCTGAGATATCGATCGATGTCATATAATAATAATAATATCCGTTTATTCATTCCAATAGCCATTACATCAAGCAAACAATTTTTTTTATCCACTTAAATTAATCAATCATTGTCATATCTAAAATTGTACAAATTTTTTTAAAATTCAGTATAGCATTTACAATATTTTAAAGTTGTTGGTTAAATCATTAAACAACGTAATTCCATTACTTAATGTGGATTTATGCATTAATGTGGTGTTATTATGTATCAATGAATATATCATCTCGATGCCTTGTCTCATATTTGTGCACATCACTGACATACTGTATATTTTCACTTAAATGAGTTGGTAACGTTTGATTCTTTATTTTGAATATAAACGCCATATTCTTATAATATAGTCGTTGTTCTACATTCATCAGATTTAGTGTTGGAAGCATTAGTTTTATCGGTGTTCTTTTTCCACATTTGAGTGCCACCCTCATACCCTTATTAATAATTTTTTGTAACACAGTAACTTGAGTTTATTGTATGTTAACCCTTTCCGGCACAAATTATTTTTTTGTGGAAAAAATATTATGTACGGTTTGATAATGGTTTATTAGAGATACTCGAAGAAAATGAAACAAATTTCAAGATAAAAAAACACAAGGATTATCCTGCAGGATGTGGTCACTCCACATAACCAGTAGGAACATATAACCAAACAAATAACCTATTTTGAATATTATAACATGAAACAGTTTTTGTCATGTTTCAAACACAATTCTACTTTGCACGCTGAACATTTCTTACAAATCATAGAACTCATCTGCATGAAGATTTTCTAAATATTCAGTTATTGGGTTCCCAACCCTCCAGGATTGCCCGGATTGCCCGGATGACTCCGGTAATAATGGTCAACCTCCCGACTTCCCGGGGTGACTAATTTCCCCAGTTTTTTTGAAATTATACGCAACCGCGCTCTACTAATCAACCTTCGATTTTTAATGATTATGATTTTGTGATAAAAAACTGAACTAAAATATTAGAAGCAGAGTATATATAAATTGAAAATAAATAAATGATTGACATTTTCTTCAACCTCCTCCCTACTAAATCTCCCGGGTTGGTCCTTTCGAAAATTGGCAACCCTATTCAGTAGGTAGGTACTTCAAACTTGCTTCCTCAGAACTAAAATAAGATAACACGATTACATAAGTGCCCAGTGGTCACTTCAGGAGACCCCAACAAAATTAGTAATTTCCAAAGAAAGGAAACATTTACGTTCAATATATTCATGAAAATGCATAAGTAAGATATACTTAGTAAATAACTTTGGAGCCATTTTTCCACCATTCATAAATAAAAATAACAAATTCACACAGTTTCAGCAGACCCTCTAAGCTAAGTAGTGTCCAACTATAGTAAACAAATGCACGTTATACGCGCATCGACGTATTTCGGTCCGTCTTCGATGAACACGTCAAATTTTGCTATGTTGGACAACCCACAAAACACACTGGTATACTGAAATAGCCAACGAGCAGTGTTACTCATGACTAACAAACTGTGGTCTTCCTAGCTAACCAGTTGCCCTGAAAGGGTTAAATAACAACGACTCACAATAATCTAAATGTGGCAGAACAATTGTTTTAAGTAGCAATACTCTAGTATTCAGATTGAGTTTGTTGCTCAATCTAGACAAAAAATTGATTTTCTTTGACATTTTGTTTGCCATATATTCTGTGTGCTCTTGAAACTCAAATTTTCATCTATAATTATGCCTAAATATTTCATTTGAACTACTCTATCCAAACCCATTCCATTTATTTCAATTTTACAATTTTCAGTGTTTACTTTTTTTATACCTACTACATAGTGAGCCTATCAACATATATTTTGACTTTTTGACATTTGCTTTCATATTATTATCACATAACCACATGAAAATTTCATTAAAATCATCATTTATTCAATGCGTTAAAACATCTACATCTTTACCAGAAACATACAATATAGTATCATTCGCGAACATACTTATTTGACAATTTTTGACATAATTGCTAATGTCATTTATATATAGTAAAAAAAGCAACAGTCCTTATACCGTTCCCTGCGGTATACCATGAAGATTGCTTCGAGGAGCTATCTATTGGAACAAAATAAATTAATTAATGAATAAATAAGCACAATTTTTTCACTTGATCATGCTGCAGCATTCCGAAACAAGTAAATAAAAACTATTTCAGCAGTCTAAAAGCTTATGAGTTTGCATTTAGTATACAAGGTGTCCCAAAATGGTGGGGGGTATTTGTATGTGCGTTAATGACGAAACGATGTGAGAAACAGTCGAGGGGTATGTATTGTGTTGTAGACTAGTAAGTGTCTGGAGATTCAGTAGCCATGGAAACATATCCAGGAAGACATCGCGCTTTTTGTGTACGTGCGTATTACCGGAACGGCGATTCAGTCGTCCTGGCTCAACGGCTTTACCGCTCTGAATTTAATGTGCGGCGAGCACCGAAAGACGGCACTATCCGACGATGGGTCAAGATGTTTGAGGAAACCGGCAACACAGTAATAACCCACCATACGGGCCAGCCACGATCAGCTAGGACTCAACAAAAATTGAACACGTGAAAATTTTAGTTCGGTAAAACACTACAACTTCAATTCGCAAAAGAAGTCCAGAATTAAACGTTCGAAAATCGTCTTTACAAAGAATTCTAATGAAGGATTTATATCTTAAACCTTACAAAATTCAGCTTGTGCAAGAATTGAAACAAACAGACCATTTTCAACGATTAAATTTTGCGATTGAAATGTTCGAGAGGTTTCCAAATTTTCATAACATTTTGTTCAGTGACGAGGCTAATTTTCACCTGAATGATCAGGTGAACTAACAAAATTGTCATTACTGGGCCGAAATGAATCCTAAACGAAAACATGAGCGACCACTCCATAGCCCAAAAGTGATTGTTTGGGCTGCAATGTCGGCTGAGGGCATCATTGGTCCTTACTTTCACGAAGATCGACGAGGGCGTGCGGTCACCGTGAACTCCGAGCGCTACTGTGCAATGTTGAGGCAATATCTAGTGCCACAACTACAACAATTTAAAGGATTTAATCAGAGAACATGGTTTCAGCAAGAAGCACTTGCTTCAAAACGCACGCTTCGTTCGAGGTTTTGAACGAAATTTTTCCCAACAAAATCATTTCTTGAGGAGAGACTATTGGATGGCCCCCAGGAGTCTGGATTTGAGCCCGCTCGATTATTTTTGATGGGGATATCTGAAAGAGATAGTTTATAAACCCAGGCCGCGAAATGTGGAGCAATTGAAGCACAATATCCGGGTCGAAATGGCAGCTGTTTCAAGAGAGATGTGTCGTAGCGTGATCGAAAATTTAGGTTCGCGGTTTGAAAAGTGCCAGCAGCGTGTTGCACATTTAGACAATGAGATTTCTGCAACGTAAATTCCCCAATTGTCATTTGCAAAATAAAAATAGAAGAATATTCTATTTCTTTATTTTTTCTCTTTAATAAAAAAAAGAAATAGGTACCCCCCTTCCTTTTGGGAAACCTTGTAGTATTTCAATTATCCAATATGAACTACCACAAAGAAAACTGATTCTGAATTCATTTTATTGGGACATAGTTGTTCAATTATTTGAATCATTTTGATAATGGTTTTACCAGTTGTTACACCTGAAAACCACGTACATGATCTTTTTAATGGTTAAATGAACATTTCTTGATATGAAGTCCCTCAATGAAATTGTTAGATATGGTCTTTATTATTGCAGGAATTATTGTTCTATCAAGACACAATAAGTGTGGATTTTAACGCTGAAAATGACAACGTTGAACATGACCAAAGTTGACGATGCAAGCGAGATGCGCTCCTCGATGCAGGTCGAACTAATTACTCAAGAAAAATGTGATCCTCTGACAAACATGAATTTTACCTATTCTGTGGACACCGAAACAAGTGAGGATGTTGACTCTAGTGAAGAGACCAAAGATTTCATTAATCAAATGATAGATGAAAATGGCAAGGTTTGGCCTAGGGAAGATTTTTTAACATCTTGGTAAGATTATTGAACTATTATTACTAACACTGCGGATAGGTTCTATCAACAATTCTGCCAAGATATTGTTTGTTGATAGTAGCAATTCATTATTACTATCAACACTTTCATCAAGTGACTGAAAATGAAATCAACAAAAAATATATACACCTGAGTAGTATATGTATATATATATATATATATATATATATATATATATATATATATATATATATATATATATATATATTTTATAAAAGGTTATATTGGGCACTCGGCAAAAGGAGGCTAGATTTAAATCAAACAACCATTGGTCATGAACATCTATATTTCGGTCCTTAGTTTGGGACCTTCATCAGGATGCTAGAAGTCAGAGAACTCAGATAGTAACACAACAAATCAACTAAAAATACAAGAAGTGGAAAAGCCACACAAAACTACGCTTATAAAATTACTTACATGTGACGAGTTGTGAAAATAGAACGGCGAAAAACGAATGACTCGAAGGGAGCATCCAAAAATTTATTTAAACACAAACAAAAGCATAATGATGACAAATATAAAAGGAGATATTAAATCTCTGGCACATGATACTAACTAAATTTAACGTCAAAAAAAGACCGGCTTCAACATGGCCAAGTCAGGTTATGCAGTGATTGACAACTAATGAAAATGGAACAGTCTTGACAGACCGACCACAGAAAAGCGAGAAAGAACAAAATCAGTGGTGACAACAGAATGAAAAATCAAAACATAATAAAATTGTACTTATACTGAGCTAATTTTTTTATTATGTTTTGATTTTTCATTCTGTTGTCACCACTGATTTTGTTCTTTCTCGCTTTTCTGTGGTCGGTCTGTCAAGACTGTTCCATTTTCATTAGTTGTCAATCACTGCATAACCTGACTTGGCCATGTTGAAGCCCTACTCCACGAATCGAATTAGGAGGAATCGGAAACAATACGATTGCGTGGTCTCAACCTGCCTACTCCACTAACCGTACTGCCTCCTGTCAACTCTGAAGTCTCAACCTGCCTACTCTTCAGAGTCAACTCGCGTGGCCGTATTTATAGGGGAGGGAGCCGGGTACTCACGCTCATCTGTGCGGGATGCACTCTGATTGGGTGTGACATGGCTATCACTGAGAAGTGGTTTCCATACTGATGGGAGTCTGTGACTGTCATCTCTGGTGTTCAAACAATTTGGACGTTTTTCTATTTCTACAGCTTCACGGAAAATTCGGGATTTGAAAGATCGGACGGGAGCAATAGTTCTTGTATTGGGGAAATCGATAATGTGGCCTGTTTGGGTGTGATGTTGGGAATGTGCGTTGGTGACATCTGAGTGTCTTACTGAAAGTGAATGTTCTTTGGCACGAACCTGAATTCGAACGATTCTGAATGATTCTCCTTCTAATTCTCCTGAAGATGGCTTCACAAAAGGAGCCGAAACGTCGAGATTTTTCGAATCTTTTACGCGGTTCATTCCGTGAACCAAGTTTTTCAATTATATATATATAGATATAAAGCTATGAGAAAACTCGTTGGGTACGCAGCATGCAGGAAGTATACTCTTATAACACTTTTTCCAATATTTCGACAATGTTTATTGTAATCATCAGGGAATGCTACAAAAATTATTACAAAGTGAACTAGGACAGATAGTGGAAAAACAACAATTAACTCACAGTGTCCATGAGATTGTATGCAAAGATCTTAAAACAAATTTAATCTTGACGTTAACAACAAAAGTGCACATGTTCAGAACAAAGTCAGTGAGAGTAACTTATAAATGCCATCATCACCAAATTTGAACAATTAAAGGCAGAAACAAAACAGTCATATTAAAATTCAAATTATTGTAAAATTATTTTTAAACACATACATTTACAAAAATTTGAATCTTAATGTGACTGTTTTGTTTCTGCCTTTAATTGTTCAAATTTGGTGATGATGGCATTTATAAGTTACTCTCACTGACTTTGTTTTGAACATGTGCACTTCTGTTGTTAACGTCAAGATTAAATTTGTTTTAAGATCTCTGCATACAATCTCATGGACACTGTAAGTTAATTGTTGTTTTTCCACTATCTGTCCTAGTTCACTTTGTAATAATATTGTAGCATTCCCTGATGATGACAATAAACATTGTCGAAATATTGGAAAAAGTGTTATAAGAGTATTCTTCCTGCATGATGCGTACCCAACGAGTTTTCTCATAGCTTTATCCTAACTGGTCAGCAAAGACTTCCTCTTTCTTGAAATATATATATATATATATATATATATATATATATATATATATATATATATATATTTATATATAAATATATATATATATATATATATATATATATATATATATATATATATATATATAATGTTAAAACAGAGGTTGGTACACACAAATAAGAATAACTATTCAGACCAATTCCGTTTATTGCTACATAAGTTAACAGCTTGTTCATACGTTTAAGCATACTCGATGACTGTTCTTTTATGTGCAGTAGTTCCCTACTGCTGAATTTGTAACGCGCATGTCCGCTTCCTACCACTCGTCCATCCTGACTTAACAAATAACGGGGTGCTTAGGGGATGTATAGGGATACCGTTAACATATATATATATATATATACATACATATATATAAATATATATATATATATATATATATATAAATATATATATATATATATATAAATATATATATATATATGTATATATATATATATATATATATATATATATATATATAGATTGTAATGAGATTTCGGCGAAACGTCGTGAAACAAACGGTGCTTCTCAGCGCCAACAAAACTTTCTAAAAAATCGGATTGAACCCCGGAATCTTTCTCAGATATATATATATATATATATATATATATATATATATATATATATATATATATATATATATATATATATATATATATATATATATATATATATATATATATATATATCTGAGAAAGATTCCGGGGTTCAATCCGATTTTTTAGAAAGTTTTGTTGGCGCTGAGAAGCACCGTTTGTTTCACGACGTTTCGCCGAAATCTCATTTGGCATTTTCAAGTGCTGCTGTACGTCTGGTGACTCGACGGCAACTACTGTTCGCCTCTGCTTGTGTCCGGGTTTTATTGGCATTGGCTGGTCCTGTTTCCTGGTTGGCCGGTTCGCTGCATAGGCTCCGCCCCTCACTTCTTGGCTTCGATTTTCTGTTGTATCGTCAAATTAGTGTGTGTGTGTCATGTTCAACATAAAGAGAGATAGCCCTTTTTTGTACCAACAAGCGTTCTGCCATGTGAAAGATAAGAGTTCCACCTCGTGTTGATGTCCAGCACTAACTGATGCTGCGGTAAATTTCATTTTGAATTGCAAGCAATTTTTCTTGTGCTAAGCCTGAATGATTGAAATGAGTTACTAGACGTCTTTTAGTAGCAATCATGCCTAATACTTCAGCTTAGACCTTCATTAACAACTCGCTGAAGCGAATGTATGAAACATCTAGCAGAATCATACTCTGCAACTCGAGCTCCTTTTACCATATTAGCGCCACTATCATGGATTAGTAAGTGAATTTTATTTTTTCAATGTCCCAGCGAGCAGCAATAGCGTTCAGTTCCTTTGCTATATTTTCTCCTGAAAATGGTTTCATAGCAAGAACGCCGTATTTTAATTTTATCGTGAATTCTGTTGTAGATATCAGGAACAATTTTTCGAGAAATATAAGTGCGTCTTGGCAATTCTTAACGAGGTAGCGATTTGTTCAGAAGCCTTTTGAATCCTACCTTTTCTACGATACTGAACGGCTAGTTATCTACAGCAATCATTTCTGCAATTAAATAATGATATTTTTTGGCGTTGGCATCATTCACATCACAAGTAATTTTATTTCAAACGATTCTGACAGTGTTAGTTTTTTTCTGCTGATGTTGAAGATGCTCTTCTGCTGTGAACGGCATGTCCCGGAGCCACAACTGGCTTTGTTTTGTTGATTTATCAATTCAAATTTAAACTCCTCTGTATGCTTAGACTTTAAATGATTACTCATGGCTGAAGTACCTGATGTTATTGTCACTTTTTGAATCTAAATATTTCCAAATTGGCGATCGTTTTTTTGATGATGACATTTCTTGATAGTCAGTCAAACCTAAAACCACGACGACAAGTAAAGAAACAATGGAATAAACAAACGAATTGAGAAACGAACACAAACTGACACGCACGATGACAGTCTAACTTAACGCCCCCGAGTCGTTCTGATCTCCGCTCACGTGCGGTAACACCCGAAAGCGCCCGATTTCGATCTTGTTAACCGCGCCTATATTCAAATCAAATTGATCGCGTCATGTAACGCGATAAAGGGCCGAATATCCGGCCCTCCTTCCTCGTAGCTTGCCGAATATCCGGTATCCGGCCAAAGCTTCATCCGTTTCATATCTACTTCTAATACAACAAATACATTTAGAAAATGAATGTCCTCATTTATACCTGATATGGTAATAAAAATAACTGTTATTATCGAAATCCCTGAACTGAAAAAATCACTTATTTTACTGATGAGAGATGGTTCATTATCTATCTTTCTTGTTTTTCATAAAATGGAGTTATATTTACATTGTGAATGCAAACTTGAAAAAAATCAATTTTTTAGAAATCGATCTCTTAGACCTCGATTTTTTTTGAATCGATTCATTAGGTTACGAGTCGAATCGATATTGAAGTCGATCTTTCTCCGAAAGAATCGCCATCCCTACTCGCCGTGCCAGATTCGCGGTAGTGCCGTCCAATGATCGGTTCGAAAGGAGGTTACTTGGCCGAAATTCGTTTGATGGAAAAATAGTTCTTAAGGGTTCTTGTACCGTTCGGCCGCTTTCATTCACGAAGGCACAAAATACCAAACCAACTATATATTTTGTATTATATACTAGTGAGAAGCTCCATCGCCTATTAAATAGATCCATGAAAAGTATAGCTCAGTGAAAATATAGATCCCCGAACCTCGATGAATGCTAAGCCCATCCTTGCGTCTGTCGAACGGTAGGCGATGTGTTAAGTGCTAAACCCGTGCCTGCCTCTGTCGAACAGGCGCGTCCGGTGCGGCATCTGCGCGTTGTTTGGAATCTCCGTTCGTGCGTAATCGGCTCGTTACTACGATGTGATTGGTCTTCCTCTTGCCGAAATTTTTCGATCGGCGTTAACGCCGTCTCTATAGGCTCGAAAGGAAGTTACGTGGCCGAAATTTCTCTGGAATAATTTTTGCGAGTTTCGGCAAAACGTAAAACTTTGATATCGAAAATTCGCGTCGCGGGCGGGAACAGGACATAGCCTAAGCACTACAAAAAGGCTCGCGGGATCGAAAAGTTATTCTTTTGTCATGATCCACGTTAAAAGTTGATACAACCAAAGCTAGCCTTAGTTGAAAAAAGTACAGGCTGCCCCATTTTCGATGTCCTTACGGGGTAACTCGCTCATTTTTAAAGATAGAGATTTGCGGTTTTCGCGAACGTTGGCTACTTTTTTGTGAATCTTATGATACCGTAAACAAAATTTTCATGGCTTGCTTCGTTTATGAGATACAGTGCGAAGTTGAAAATATTGCATTTTGGTCCTCCTCATGTATCACAGCTGTCTTCTAACTTACAGGAGGCATAATAACTGTCTTTTATTAAATTTTTCACGTTGAATCCAGCGGCGTAGTCAGATTTTCGAAAAGAGCTGTCATTCTTTAGATATAACCAATGTTATTATTTTTTTAAATGGAACACTCTGTATATTTTTCCATATTCAAAACACAAATGTTTTGCGCTTTTCAAAAATATATAATACTTATATAAAATTCTAAGTATTAACGCTGTATTTAGATAATTTAATTTTTTTTATGGCAAATCAAGACAAATATCACTTTGATAGATCGTTCGGCGCAATAAACAAAAATATCACTTCCATTTATATAGGTCAGAATGAAAAGTATTCATTAAAAAAATATTATTTAATATAAGCTACTAAACAGAGATGAATTTAATAATTATTATAACAAAAATAGAAACTTATATGTAACACTGTTACAAAACAAAGTTTTATTATTTTTCTGTTGAAAATGTTTTGTGAATATTGTTCAAATTACTGACCATTCTGTTGAAGACACATCTTCTGAGAATAGCGCCAATCGACCACAGTTAAAACAAAAGTCTTATATCTAAGTGTTCGAAAGCTTCTCTCGAAGCATTCATCAGAGCATCTCGATTTTCGTGCTGCGTGTGGTTTATTTTATTTTTTATATAGCCCCATATGAAGAAATCTAATATAGATAAGTCAGGGGACCTTGGTTGCCAGTTTATGGAGCCATTATTACCAATCCAATGGTTTTGGAATCTTTCATTAGGATAAACCTTTTCTATATTGAACCAACGGAATTTCGTCAAGTAAGTAGTTCAGAAAAGAAAATTTCCAAATATATTTGGTGATTCCAAGTTACCGTCGAAAATGCGGTCAGCTAATCTTCCTACAAAAACGAAAGAAAATACATTAAAGCTTTAATGTATCCTGTTTCGTTTTAGGAGGAAAATTAGCTCACCACATTTTCGACGGTAACTTGGATCACCAAAGATATTTCGAAATTTTGGATGATTTTCTTTCTGAACTACTTGAGAGAAGTTTTCGAATACTTAGGTATAAGACTTTTGTTTTAACTGTGGTCGATTGGCGCTATTTTCAGAAGATGTGTCTTCAACAGAATGGTCAGTAATTTGAACAATATTTACAAAACATTTTCAACAGAAAAATAATAGAACTTTGATTTGTAGCAGTGTTACATATAAGTTTCTATTTTTGTTATAACAATTATTAAATGCATCTCTGTTTAGTAACTTATACGTATTAAATAATATTTTTTTAATGAATACTTTTCATTCTAACCTATATAAATGGAAGTGATATTTTTGTTTATTGCGTCGAACGATCTATCAATGTGATATTTGTCGTGACTTGCCATAAAAAAAAGAAAATTATCTAAATACAGCGATAATACTTAAAATTTTATATAAGTATTATATATTTTTGAAAAGCGCAAAACATTTTGTTTTGAATATGGAAAAATATACAGTGTTCCATTTAAAAAATCATAACATTGGGTTATATCTAAACAATGACAGCTCATTTCGAAAATCAGACTACGCCACTAGATTCTACGTAAAAAATTGTATAAAAGACAGTTTTTACTTCTCCTTTAAGTTAAAAGACAGCTGTGATACAGGAGGGGGACCAAAATGCAATATTTTCAACTTCGCCCTGTATCTCAAAAACGAAGTAAGCTGTGAAAATTTTGTTTACGGTATCGTAAGATTCACAAAAAAGTAGCCAACGTTCGCGAAAACCGCAAATCTCTATCTTTAAAAATAAGCGAGTTACCCCGTATGGACATCGAAAATGGGACAGCCTGTATAAATGAATTTTTAAAACAATTTTTTGAAAAAATTGAAATATTACTGCACATACGAGTTGATATATTATGTTGTCTATTTTCAAACTGTACGGCACGTAATTAACTCATATCTGTATTCGTAGAAATCGAATGATAAATGGTGTGATTTGTATCCTTTTTTTTATTACAGGAACTTTCACTCTGTAAAAATGGAAATAAATGAGGATGGCAGTAGCAAATCTGAATGTACCAAGACAAAAAAAAAAGACGGAAATGAAATGATGTACTCATTGCAGATAGATCCAATCCCATCAAAATGTGAATTACAGAAGAACTTTGATTCCCACAAACATCAACTCAAAGCTCATAAATGTGACTTATGCGATTACAGCTCGTCACGGAAATATAATCTTCAACAGCATATAAAATCGATTCATTTGAAACTCAAAGATCATAAATGTAACTTATGTGATTACAGCTCAACAAAGAAAAGTGTTCTTCAAGGGCATATGAAATCGATTCATTTGAAACTCAAAGATCATAAATGTAACTTATGTGATTACAGCTCATCATGGAAACGTGTTCTCCAACGGCATATGAAAACGGTGCATTTGAAACTAAGAGATCATACATGTGGCTTATGCGATTACAGCTCGTCCCTGAAATGTAATCTTCAACAGCATATGAAATCGATTCATTTGAAACTCAAAGATCATAAATGTGGTTTGTGCGATTACAGCTCGTCACAGATAGGTGGCCTTCGATACCATATGAAATCGATTCATTTGAAACTCAAAGATCATAAATGTGGTTTATGCGATTACAGCTCGTCACAGATAGGTGGCCTTCGATACCATATGAAATCGATTCATTTGCAACTCAAAGATCATAAATGTATCTTATGTGATTACAGCTCAACAAGGAAAAGTGTTCTTCAAGGGCATATGAAATCGATTCATTTGAAACTCAAAGATCATAAATGTAACTTATGTGATTACAGCTCATCATGGAAACGTGTTCTCCAACGGCATATGAAAACGGTGCATTTGAAACTAAGAGATCATACATGTGGCTTATGCGATTACAGCTCGTCCCTGAAATGTAATCTTCAACAGCATATGAAATCGATTCATTTGAAACTCAAAGATCATAAATGTGGTTTGTGCGATTACAGCTCATCTTATGAAAGTTCCCTTCAACAGCATATGAAATAGTTTCATTTGAAACTTAAAGATAATAAATGTCATTTATGCGATTACAGCTCTTCACATAAAGGGAACCTTGTGGTGCGTATTAAATCGGTTCACTTGAAACTGAAAAATCATAAATGTGACTTATGCGAATTCAGATCATCTTGGAAAAAAGCCCTTCAACAGCATATAAAAGCGGTTCACTTGAGACTAAATCATGAATGTAGCTCATGCGATTAGAGCTCGTCACAGAAAGGTGTCGTATAACAGCATAAGAAATCGGTCAATTTGAAACTCAAATCATAAATGTGACTTATGCGATTAGAGTTCGCCACATAAATCGACCCTTTAGGTGCATATATCAGCAAAAATCACCGCCTTTCGAAGACTCGCAAATCTGCCATCTTCATACATCATGGGCAATTTGAAATATTTATTATTAGAAATTTTACGAACACTTTAATCTCTGAGGTCATCTTTACAAGTAGGAAATAAATTGGAAACGCTCTCCAACTAAATCTATTCATTAATCTAATTGGAATGGAATCTAGGCCAAGGTAGAACTCAAGATCCATCATTTTTTTTCGGAATGCTCAGTACTGTTTACTGCTCTGCTATTTTTAAATTCAATGATATGTTGATTTTCTTGACTTGATACAATTTGTTGTAAAACACTCTCATTAATATGTGAACATTGTAAATTATTTTCATTACTTATTGTTATATCACGATTCAAAAGGTTAATAAATTTTTCAAAATCAACTAAACAGTAATGAAACATTCTTCCGTTAGCAATTAATAACTTACCTAATTACCCAGTAACTAAGGATTTTATGTGTAAAGGTTATACGTGGAAAAGGACCTTCATATTGTAATGTAACTGCTCTTTTCTCTCTCGAATATTCGTTATCCAGTAATTTTTCCAAGTCTTTCAAGCAACAATAACACTAAACAAAAACCTATCTTGCCATATCTCTTAATTAAAACAATCACATTGCAGAAGAATAAATTAATCGTCTGTAGTTCAACATTTTTATTTTTACTTTGCAATTATTTTATAAAATACAAAGGGAACAACGATTAACAGCTTTATTGTCATTAAATAAAACAATGAAAATAAAGATTCACCTATGCCTCGATTTGTGTTACGCCTAAGGTTTTTTGGGGAATCTATTCAATACACTTTGAGATGAAGTTATTTTCATTGCGTGTTTTCTGTGTGTGTAGAACTTTTTTTAGCGCTTCTTCTGGATCTATAATATACAAGGTGTTCCATTTAAAATAAGGAAGATTCTGTACATTTTAATATGGTTAAATAATTTTTATTGTTGAAGTCTCTCGAATGGAAGTGACTTGCGTGAGCCAGAGTGTTCGTTTTCGTCAGGAGTTCACACCTCTGGGAAAATTAAAAATTTTATTCTTACACTTAAGGAAGGTGGAACTTTCTTTCAGAAAATTTCCTGTTATTTTGGAATTTTTTTTTATTTCAAAAATCTCAATTAGTTTTTGGGGTATTGGCAAAAAGCCAACCCTCCTATTTTTTCGGGAAATTATTTATAACTTTTAAAATTTCCGAGAGCAGAACTTTATTTTTCCCAAAATACATCTACATGTTATTCCGAATCGAATGACATCTTGTTTATATTTTTCTGAGACTGCTGAAAAAAAGTTGAACAAAGAGTACTTGTTGATTAGACTTTAATGCTCAAAATTGAACTTTCAGTGTTATCGCAGAGAAAGTTCTTTTATTGTAAATAATCTATATTGAATATTTGAAAATTATTTTCAATGCTCAACATCTTTTCTTCATAAAAATATTGGTCAAAAATAATGGCACTCTACTCTGGATCAAAAATCATTTTTTTGACACACCACGTATACGACTATAATTCAATATCTGATGTTGGAATTTTGGGTTTTAATACATGCAGAACTGTTTATAAAGAATACATCACATTACTAATAATAAAAACTATTTATTAAGTTATATCTTTCGGCGAATCCAAATATTTAATGTTTCGAACAAAAAATAAGGAATTTCAATAATTTCTCGTAAACTGTTGAAAATACGTTTAGGGACGTATTAGATAAAAATATTCGGAAAGCAATAGCGCAACGAAAATTACAATAATATACAGGGTTTCTTATTTGAAAAATCAAAGTTGCTGATACTTTTTGCTATAAGCGTCAGCGATGAAAATATTTTGAATTAAAAGATCATATTCATTTACCAATGCGCCAAATTTTCAGAATAATACTTTGTCTCGTTTTCCGTAAACGTTTGAGTTACCATCGACCTTAAATTATCCTAAAGTCAATAACCTCTATAATAATGCCATCATAATAAATAGCCATGAACAATCAACAGGAATAGATAGGCCAAGGTACAGAGATTTAGAGTGAGCATTTTGTGCAAAAAGTGTTAGAAGAAAACCAGCTCCGCCATTGTTTGTCAAATAGTTCCACGTGATATAGTGATATGTTTTTCACTCGACTTTATTATTTATATCTTTGTTATTAACAATTTTATGCAAAATTTTTTTTTTAGTTTTTTGCTTATAAAATTGAAACTATCAGAGTAATCGTGATGGTGTCAATACACTAATTGTAGAAAATGAAAAGACGAAAAAAATGAGAGGTCGGACGGCTCAATCAGGCCCTCAGTCTAAGGGAAAATTGGAAAAAACTGGCCAAAATGCAGTTTTTTCAAAAGTTCATAACTCGGTTATTTTTGTGTTGAAGCGTAGATCCTCCGGCCAGTATTAGCTATTGATATGAACTTCATTTGTGCGAAGATCAGGAACTGTCCGATGCATAGTTTTTGATCTGTGGCCATTTGATTATGTTAATATGCAATTTTCCAGCAGACTCGAATGCAACAGGTATGGTCCGATTTCAATTTATTAAAAAGATTTTGAAAGTAGAATTCTCATAGTTCAAAACAATCATCTTGGTTTTTCATAAAAACGCTGAGAAATATGTTAAAAATAAAGCTGAACATGACAAAAAACGGCCGAGCGCGTGAGAGTAGTTGAAGAGTGGGGGTTTACAATTATTATCTGACAAGGTTTAGAAATTACTGTCACGTTCAAAATGCCGACGTTTTCGAATGCCATACTTCTCCTTGCCTGCTGCTCTACCCCCACTCTTCAACTACTCTTACGCGCTCGGCCGTTTTTCGTCATGTTCAGCTTTATTTTTAACATATTTCTCAGCGTTTTTATGGAAAACCAAGATGAACGGTTTGAACTATGAGAATTCTACTTTCAAAATCTTTTTAGTAAATTGAAATCAGACCATATCTGTCGCATTCAGGTCTGCTGGAAAATTGCATAGTAACATAATCAAATGGCCACAGATCAAAAACTATGCATCGGACAGTTCCTGCTCTTGTGCAGTTGTAAGCATATTTTTGCTATTAGTAAAGAGAAACCCCACTACTTTTTGTAATCATTTTTGTGGTTTTTTTTTTAGTCTTATTTTATCCCATAAAATACATACTATAGCAGTGTATCGAAGGAAAGCAGTCAGGTGCGGGAGAGGGTTTTTTTATCCGTTTTAGATCTCCTAGGCCAGAATTCTCCAAAAGTTTTTCATGTCTTACATATATGTTGGCATCTTTAGCGGCTCACATCGACTCAGATGAGCTGAAATGAGGCCTGAAATGAGCCAACAATTTTTTTCATTTTTTTAATTTTTTTCGTTGTTGATAATAAAGTATCAACATTTAGGTAAATTTCTGCAACCGCATACTGGCATCTCCAGCGGATCGTATCACGCCTAATGAGGCGTAATTTTTTATTTGAAATGTTTTCCGAGGCAGAACTAAACTATTAAAATTTGGTTAAATTTTTCCAACGGCCGCTATTTTGCGTAATTTAAGTCCAGATAAATTCCCAAATCTAATTACTCGTGCAATGAAGATAATGACAATGTTCGGCTCATCTTATATATGCGAACAAATCTTTTCAACAATGAAGCTTAGGAAAACTTCTTTAAGAAACAGGATGTCAATAAAAATGTAGATAGCTTTTACAATATACTTGAAAAACTCATTTTGGAACATGTTCCTAAATATAAAATAAACAAAAAATTTCCTCCCTACTTCTCAAAAGAAACAATAAAAATAATTAGACAAAAAAATAATCATCACACAAAATGGAAAATTTATCACAATCTAAATGACTTAAATCAATTTAAATATTTAAGGGCACGTTCTAAGTATCTTATTACTGTGGATTTTAATAGTTATAAAGAGAAAATTGAGCAGGACCTTGCAGATGATGCAAGGAAGTTTTTTAAATACATGTCACACAAGAAAAACCATTGTGGAATTCCTTGTAGCATGACATATGAAAACAATGTTGCAACATCGGGCGAGGATATTTGTAGACTTTTTGCAAATTTTTTTGAAAGTGTTTTTGAACCTGAGTTTAATATTAATAATCAAAATTTTGAACAAATTGAAAATATTTATAATAGCGATTATTTAAGTAATATATTTTTAGCTCGTGAAGAAATACAGAAAGCCCTTTCTCTTATTGATCCTACTAAAGGACCTGGTCCCGATCAGATTCCACCCATATTTTTGCAGAAATGTGCGGAAAGTCTCTCAGTACCACTTTATGTAATTTTTAATAGATCGCTATTAAGCACAATATTTCCTGATAAATGGAAAGTGTCATCTATACTGCCCATATTTAAATCTGGTCAAAAGGATCTTATAAAAAATTATCGACCAATAAGCATTTTGTCAGCAATTCCAAAGCTTTTTGAATTACTGATCTACAAGTACTTGTCAAGTCACGTCAAAAACATAATCATAGAGCAGCAACACGGATTTTTCAAGGGCAGAAATTTGGAAACTAATTTACTTTCTTTTTTGGAATATTTGCAAGTAGGCTTGGATAAAGGTATACAAACGGATGCCATTTACACAGATTTTCGAAAGGCCTTTGACAAAATTAATCATTCTGTTTTATTACAGAGGCTGGCCGAGGTAGGTGTGAGTGGTAGCCTTTTGAGATGGCTGAGGTCGTTCGTCGTGAACAGGTCACAGTTTGTTTGTGTAAATAATTTTTCATCTGAAATATTCACAAACACCTCTGGAGTTCCCCAAGGTTCCCATCTGGGGCCCCTTCTTTTTATTATTTATGTAAACAATATAGGGTCCTGCTTTCGAAATACCAGATTTCTGCTCTATGCCGACGACCTTAAATTTTTCAGAAGAATTCGAAGCATAAGAGACTGTAAAATGATTCAGGAAGATTTAAAAAGATTATATGACTACTGTAATAATAATTATCTATTTTTAAATTTTGAAAAATGTTTTAAAATTTCATTTACTCGAAATGTCAATATATTTCAATTTCAATATTCGCTTAACCTCCAGCAGCTTACGGAGGTAGATAATATTGTAGATTTAGGGGTTACCTTTGACACTAAACTCCTGTTTAAACAGCACATTGAAAAAGTTATAAGTAGCTCAAACAAAATGCTTGGGTTTATATTGCGCAAGGGTAAACTCTTTCGATATAAAAAAACTTTTTTAACTTTGTACTATTCTTTTGTGTTTAGTAGATTAAACTTTGGATCTTTAATTTGGAACCCCATGTACGCTTGCTATATTAGCAGACTTGAAAGTGTCCAAAATAAATTTTTAAGATTTCTTGGTTTTAGATACGATGTCAATATTTCAAATCATGACTATATCGAAGCTCGCAAAATTTTTAAACTAATAAGTTTGGCAGATCGAAGAAAAATAACAGATTTCATTTTTTTACAAAAAATAATTAATAATTTTTTGTCAGTGCCTAGCATTCTGCAGAGCATTTCGTTTACTGTTCCAGATCCGCGGTTGCGATTACAAAATTCGTTTTATGCTCCCTTCAGGAGAACTAACAGTGCACAAAATTCCCCGCTTTGTAGGATGTTACAAACTGGAAATGCTTTTGGTTTGGAGGTTGACATATTTTCTACTTCAGGACCGTTAACTAAAAAAACCCTAAAACGTAAATTTTTGGAATAGGGATTTATCTTATCTTATCTTTTGTAAAATTGTATAAAATTGTATTTAAAAAAAAAAAAAAAATTATAAATTTTAAATTCTAAGTCAATTACATATAGTATTTATCCTTTCAATTGTAATTTAGCGAATACTGTTTTTGGGCAACACAGCCTGTTTGTATTCCTTGTTGTTAAATAAATAAATAAAATTACAGATGAGCACCTTTCATCAGTTCAAGCTTCGCAAATGGAACCGGACTATGATGAAATTTTGATGAAACATTCTCAATTTCATTTTTCTCATGGACCATCAACCAGTAACGACGCCAGAAAATAAAGTGATAATACTTCACATCAAGAACTACACTAAATTCATTTTATATTTTGTGCTTATATTTTTCTTACCTTTTGCTTTTTTACTATTAAAATAATAAGTGTATGTAATAATATATGTATATGTTTATAGAACACATACATTTTTTAACGATTAAGCATTATTCAAGCATACAAGTAGAAGATGTCGAGCAGGCCGGACGTGTGCCCACGATGCTCTGATAATTTCATAGCGAATATTAAAAGCGTTAAGTGCAATATTTGTCAACTGAGATTTCATGCAGCCTGTGCATCAATAAAAGAGGCATGTGTGAAGATACTTTCGGAAAATCAGAATTTGAAATGGTTTTGCAATTCCTGTATGGAAAAAATTCCCACGCAGTGGTGTGATACTATCATTGAAAAATCTGGACCGAATACCGGTGATGTTCTACTTCAGAATGGAATTGAATATTTCAAACAAGAAAAAACTCTTCTCCAAAAATCAATTATTGAATCCTATGAAAATAATTCCAAGAATGTCGAAATCGTATCAACAGTCAATGTAGAAAAAAATGTTAAATCTAACCGGAATGTAAATAGTTCTGATAAGGAATTATCGTTGGCCACACGTTTTAAACCTGTGTTACATCAACGTGAAAATCTACTTCAGGATGAACAGGTGCTATGTACAGAAAATGCATCTTTTAGCAATCAATTTAAAAATAAAAGAAATAATCATAATTCCAATATAGATAACAAAAAACCGGTTATCGATAGTAAGTCAGTTAACTCTGCTATACTTCATGCTCAACAAGCAATACTAACGAATGAGTATCAAAATATTCATGTCGATACGAAAATTGATAAATACCCTCATAATTTAAATGAAACTGCATCTGAGTGGCAATCTGTAAAAAGACGTAACAAACCACGTAATAGAAAATTTGTCATGGGATGTGGTGGGACTAATTCAGAAGTGAAAACTGTTCCTAAATATATTCATTTTCATGTATCTAGACTTCATCCTAATACTAAGCCTGAAGATCTGAAAAAATTAATGTTTACTCACAATCGATCGGTAATCGATGGTTTTCTAACCTTCAACACAGTCGGGAAGCGCTTCATTACATACTTCATACTTTCCCGGCTAACAAATCTCACTTTCCCGGCTAGCAAATGTCACTTTACCGGCTAGCTTGTGTCACTTTACCTACTATTATGGAAATAAATCAGAATTAACTCGATATTCATTTAATATAAAAGGAAAAAACTATTTGGAATTATAAATATTAATAGTTACAGTCGAATTATGATTACTATTGACCGTTAAAGCAAGACCTTGTTGCTTAAAGTTATGAGTTTCAGAATTCGATGATGATGCCGACGTTCTAGGATTTTCTTTTAGAAGTTCATCGCACCTGCAAGCTCCAGAAATGCCAATAATCAATGCAACCTGAAAGAAATTTGTACTTTAACATTTTTAATTTTCACTAAAGAAATTAATATGTTTACTTTTGAGGGAGATATTCTATCGGAGCATCGTTTAGAAATTTATCGATGTTTGCTTTGGAAAGAACACTTGACTTTTTAGCTTTGCATCCCACATTTTGCCTTTTCAAGTATGCCGTAATTTTGCATAATTACTGATTGCCTATATTTAATAGTGTTCGTAGCATCGAGTACCTTGACCATAATGTACTGGCTTTATTCTGATTAGGTACTCAATTCACCGAAATAGGCAAGGAGCACAGTCTTCGTATTCACATACCTGCCTCTGCTTCTCACAGGAATAAGGCCTTCGGATGTTAGTTCTGCAGCTACTCGAAGTTCTAGTAGTATGGATTCAAATTCGCAGTCGGACATTTTTCGTTAATATTGTCAAAAATTAAATTGTGAATTATGACAACTGTCAGATCGAATCTATGGTTAAATCAACTAACTTTTATGTTGCCTAATTAATACAAGTAATAATAATTATTATCAGAACTTGATTATTAATGTGATAGATTGTGAGTAAAATAGTATACAAACCTCGGGGAAAATCATTCCAGCCTCACGTCTGCAGCACACCTCGGTGCTGCGCACCTCGGTATGCTACCTTGCCGTTCGGCTGTAATAGATTACTTCCCCGCTCGGTATGTAATATACTATTACAGTTTTTCCAGAGGTACAATGTAAATCTTTGCAATCTAAATATCCACTTATATACGCGTCTGTTAAGGTGTCCATCTATCAGGATAATCTTGAGAAGGCGTGGAGTAAGGATGTTTGGCCAAATGGGGCCCTCGTGTCTAGATATTTTTTATTCAAAAAGGGAACATCTCAAGTACCGGAAAGTGTTCCTCAGATACAAAAACTACCAGGGTAAATCATCCCTCTGCTTACGCAGATAATTCAAAAACTAGTGGTTACAAACCTTTATCCCTTTTATTTTAAAATGTACTTACATTGTTTGAGTACAGCGATGAACAAATTAAAGTTATTATTGTCTAAGAATGAAGTGGATATTTTAGCGATTGCTGAACACTGGAAATCGTGTGAAGGAATCACGCAATATTATATACAGGGATGTAATTTAATTTGATTTAATTTCATATTCTATTAATGAGTTTGTAAGTTTCTGTAATATTTGAAGCTATTTTTCTTTGTTTTGAATTGTCAAACTTTTTTTATTTTGACTTGTTTCATTTGTATTGAGAATACTTATTGGAATTAATAAATTGTATTGTATTGTATTGTATTCTTTGGCCCGCTACGATTGTCTAGTTATTACAAATGGCCCGTCTTAAAAAAAGTTTCCCCTCCACTGCTCTAGACTCATTACAGATAAATAAGTACTAACATTCAGGTCTCCTATTGAATAGTCAAATTGATCATACTACAAGTCACCTCCTGAAACTTTTCAAAATTACCGAACTACAACAATTTGTCGTCTATTCGTTTCTTGTATTCGATATAACGGAGAAATACACTTAGTTAATTTTGCATTTAGCATCTGAAGAAGGTGAAGTTTCACCGAAACTTTTTAATAAATGTGTAAATTGTTTTTATAAACCATTGTTTGGTAATTATGGAGTTATGTCCCGAGTAAACGATGAATATGAACTCAGATTTCATCGCTTTCTCGCCTTTTTATTCAAAAAATTGAGCTCCAATAACCTATTCTAATTTCACTAACCTAACCTCCGAGTGCAAGAAAGCATCAAATTCAGGAAATGGGTAAAATTAGGAAATAGTGATCTGTCTCCTTACTGAGTTAGCTAAACGTAACCTACTACACCTAAAAATTATTGTTCTTGTCAAGCTAAAAAAAAAATACTATTGACCGTGGCCTTGTTTCTGATAATTTCAGTTTTAATAGAACAAGAAATGATTGACTTGAATAATAAATTATACGAGAACATAAATCAATATATTCTATGTATAATAATTCACATATCATAAAATACTGAAATAAAAGAATTTTTTTTCTATTATGTTGTTAAAATACGAAGGTCGATAACAGGGGCTAAATTTTAACAGTTGTATTCGGTATTGCCCAAAAGTTGTAACCTATTACAAATATTACAACGATTGTTGTATCGATGAGATTCGAAAAAATAAAAATTTTCTATTAGGTATTCTTTTCTAATATAAATGTTCAAAATTCCATAAATTCCCTTTGAATTTTTATTATAAGGAAGCATAGATAACTTTTATTATAAATGATTAATAATAAGGGTGAAGAATGATAAGTGCTCTCAATTGTCGGGCCAAACTAGGCCATATATTATATATATATATATATATATATATATATATATATATATATATATATATATATATATATATATATATATATATATATATATATATATAATTAATAAGTATTATCACGACCTATTGATACAAAATAGAGTTTGAATCACGGGAATATTCGGTCTATTGAGTGAAATATATGTTTATAAACTCATTTATTCAAAAAATTCCTCAATATTTCAACACTTTTTTTGTGTCTTCTTCAGGAGAAATCAAGCTAAAATACAACAAAAATAATGATAAAAACATAAAGTAATGAACATAAAAACTAACCTTACTTACAATTAGAGTTAAAATGATGATTTAATAACTATAATGGACATATTATTGCGTGCAACTTATAATTAGGACCCTTAGTCAACATTAATCTCATTCCACATAGTATTAATGTTGACTAAGGGTCCTAATTATAAGTTGCACGCAATAATATGTCCATTATAGTTATTAAATCATCATTTTAACTCTAATTGTAAGTAAGGTTAGTTTTTATGTTCATTACTTTATGTTTTTATCATTATTTTTGTTGTATTTTAGCTTGATTTCTCCTGAAGAAGACACAAAAAAAGTGTTGAAATATTGAGGAATTTTTTGAATAAATGAGTTTATAAACATATATTTCACTCAATAGACCGAATATTCCCGTGATTCAAACTCTATTATATATATATATATATATATATATATATATATATATATATATATATATTATATATATATATATAATATATATATGTATATATATAGAGAGAGAAAATATAAGTACAAAAATCAATTATTTCAATGGTGTGTCGGCAAGACATTTGCTTTGATGAAGTTATAAATTATGCTGCATAGGTTACACTTGGGTTGATTCTCTTCAGTGAAGCACCTTGTGATATGCGACTTTCTTTTTGTTATCAGGCGCAAGAATAAATGAAGGAGATGGTTTGACACGTGTACATACCACGTACAATAGACCATGAGAAAAATTAGCATTTTCTAAAATGAGATAATCAACACTCAAGAATTGGACTTGTTATTTGTTAATCGTCGAGGTGAATGCAAGACGAATCGGAAATCAAATTCTTTTGTCCACGACTGTACTTTTAATTATTCATTATACGTGCGCTTCCTGAAGTACAATTATACCTATTATTCACTAGTGTGTATAATGGTTTATTATACACTGCATGACGTCACACTCAAAACGTATGTCCAAACTTGAGACTATCATTCATATTGTTAGGATAGTATTGTTATTAGATTTTTAGGTTTTATGTAACTAAGATAACTTTTAGGCAAATTATCAAACTAATATTTAATATAATGCCCAACTTATTGAGTATTTACTCTAATAAATTATCTATTTCATTTTTATCAGAGTGAAAGAAAGGAATGGAATCGATGTCAAGTGAAATAGTTGACGTTTACGTGAGTATGCAGTTTTCAGTGAACACAGAAAATGTTATGTCAACGCTCTTGATAACTATTTTTATTGTTGAAAATGCCGATTATTACTAATTTTTCGAGGAAGTCGTGGACAAAGTATAGTATTCAACTCGCACAAAATTACAATTTTTCACTCGGGTGAATTGCGACACTCGCTTGCGGCTCGTGTCGCAAACTTCACCCTCGTGAAAAATAGCAATCATTTTGTGCTCGTTGAATAATATACTATTATCTACTCCTATTGAATAATATATTCATTATTCAACTGCGTTTTAGCAATTAATAGTATCTATTACCAAACAGCGTGAGTAATAATAACTCACTGCTATAACTCACTATATAGTCTACTAAGATCCCAAGTAAGATCGACCGTCACTCGTCTGCTAATGTCACTTGAATAATTCAGACGTTTTCAAATTAATTTAATACTACCTAATTATTGTGAATTTGTGTCTGAGTATTTATTGTTATAGTCGTAGATGAAGTATAGTATTCAACTTGCGGTAATGGTCATAACTCACTTTATGAATTACAGCACTCGCTTGCAGCTCGTGCTGCAAACTTCATCTGCGTGAGTTATGACCGACATTACCGCTCGTTGAATAATATACTATTAAACTCAAAGGGCATATCGGTTGGGATCATCAGAATCCTCGAAATGAGAACTTTTTTACCTTTGAATTTTCCTTTAAAACAAATCACAGTCAACATAAAACAAAAAAATTCACTCTTTCGCGATTTACAGCTTAGGGAACATACCCAAACTACGTGACCCGTTCAGGGGGGGGGAGGGGGGTCTTCAAAATACTACGATTGGTCACAGGGGCGGGAGTAGGTTTTTGTCACGTAGTCAATGTCCTCTGTAAACGTGTTCGTTGAACATGAAATACTTTTGTTTTAGTGAATAAAGTTACTGGTACATGTTTTTTCTTCTTGATAATATTTTTTTCACCTGTAAGTTATAGGTATGTACAGGCTGTCCCATTTTCGATGTCCTTACAGGGTAACTCGCTTATTTTTAAAGATAGAGATTTGCGGTTTCCGCGAACGTTGGCTACTTTTTTGTGAAACTCACGATACCGTAAACAAAATTTTCATAGCTTGCTTCGTTTTTGAGATACAGGGCGAAGTTGAAAATATTGCATTTTGGCCCCCGCCTTGTATCACAGCTATCTTTCAACTTATAGTAAAAGTAAAAACTGTGTTTTATATAATTTTTTACGTAGAATCCAGTGGCGTAGTGAGATTTTTGAAATGAGCTATCATTGTTCAGATATAACACAAAGTTATATTTTTTTTAAATGGGACACTCTGTATATTTTTCCATATTCAAAACATAAATGCTTTGAGCTTTTTAAAAATATATAATACTTATATAATATTTCAAGTATTAGCCCTGTATTTAGATAAATTTCATTTTTGTTATAGCAAGTCAAGACAAATATCACTTTAGTAGAACGTTTAGCGCAATAAACAAATATCACTCTCATTCGTATATGGTAGCATGGAAAGTACCTATTCATTAAAAAAATATTATTCAGTATGGGTCACTAAATAATTTGACAAAACAATAAATTTGAACTCTTATGAAACACTCTTTATCGACCATAAACGCTGTGGACCTAATTAGTAGCTAGCTATGGAAAAAGAGCAAGTGCAGAATGTATATAACTCCTGTCACCTACCTGTCAAAGTTAACAAATTTTTCTCACAATGACGAATGATAATCCAAGATATCAAAATTACGAAAAATTATATATGGTTGGGATATATTATTACCAATTAGGTTTCAATCCAAATCAAGCGATGGACCTCTATGTTGAAAGGTATTTACTATTACCCATTTACTGGGTGTCAGTAAGATAATAAGATAGGAAATTTAGGTTTCCTGAAAGGAGACAACCGAGTAGGAGAATATTTGGCAGACTAAAAAGAAATTTGGAAAATTTTGGCTCTTTTGAAAAGCCTAGACCAAAAAGTTATAGGAAAGAAAATGCTGAAGATGTTGAAATTAGTGTCCTCGCAAAGGTAGAAGAGAACAAAAATACTTCTTGCAGAGAAATTGAAGATTCGATTGGCATTCCAAAGACAAGAGTTTCGAAGATATTGAAAATGCATAAATATACCCCCTACATACCTCAAACTATACATCATCTGCACCCAGGTGATGCTGAGAAGCGCATTGAGTTTTGTAGTTGGTATATACAAAAGACGGGAGAATGAAAGCTATATAGGTAGCGCTGGATTTTTGAATCGAAATAATCATCGGTATGGGGCAAATGAAAATGAGCACGTTACGGTGGCTCGTCAACAGCAAGGCAGATTCGCGGCTTCAATGTATCTTGTTTCGTTTTTGGAGGAAGATTGGCATACCGCATTTTGGAAATTTTGGATGATTGTCTTTGTGAACTACTTGACGAAATTCCGTTGGCTCAATACGGACACAGTTATTTCCAACAAGATGGCGCACCTTGTCATAACGCAGGTCCCGTTAGGGCTTTTCTTAATGAAAGATTCCAAAACCAGTGGATTGGTAATAATGGTCCCATTAACTGGCCACCAAGGTCCCCTCACTTATCGATATTAGATTGTTTCATATGGGGCTTTATGAAAAATAAATAAAACAACCGCGGCAAGAAAATCGAGATGCTCTCATGAATGCTACGAGAGAAGCTTTCGAATTCTTACGCATAAGACCTTTGTTGTTACTGCGGTCGATTGACGCTATCCTCAGAAGATGTCGGTTGTGTCTTCAACAGAATGGACAGCAATTTGAACAATATTCATAAAATATTTTCAACCGAAAAATAATAGAGCTTTGTTTTGTAGCAGTGTTTCATATAAGTTTTAATTTCTGTTATAATAATTTTTAAATTAATCTTTGTTTAGTAACTTATATTAAATAATATTTTTTTAATGAATACTTTCCATGCTACCATATATAAATGAGAGTGATATTTGTTTATTGCGCTAAACGTTCTACTAAAGTGATATTTGTCTTGAGTTGCTATAACAAAAATGAAATTTATCTAAATACAGGGCTAATACTTGAAATATTATAAAAGTATTATATATTTTTAAAGAGCTCAAAGCATTTATGTTTTGAATATGGAAAAATATATAGAGTGTCCCATTTAAAAAAATATAACTTTGGGTTATATCTGAACAATGACAGCTCATTTCAAAAATCTCACTACGCCACTGGATTTTACGTAAAAAAGTGTATAAAACACAGCTTTTACTTTTCCTATAAGTTGAAAGATAGCTGTGATACAAGGCGGGGCCCAAAATGCAATATTTTCAACTTCGCCCTGTATCTCAAAAACGAAGCAAGCTACGAAAATTTTGTTTGCGGTATCGTGAGATTCACAAAAAAGTAGCCAACGTTCGCGAAAACCGCAAATCTCTATCTTTAAAAATAACCGAGTTACCCCGTAAGGACATCGAAAATGGGACAGCCTGTACAGAGTAGAAAATTTTCGATGTTTGTATGGAGTATCTCAGTAACTATAGAAGGTAAAAAAAATGGAGGGCTCATACTCAATCTCTTCTGTCGAGACAAATTCACTGGCTAAACCCAAAATTAGCTGTCTTCTTTAGTGTTCGAGTTATAAACAAAAATTTCATTTTTCCACTTTAAGACGAGTGTGCATATCATGATTGTTTGTGAAGTTACGAGATAATAACTTTTACATTCTTTAGGCACTTTTTTCTGTATAAAACAGTGGTAGAAATGTATTTTTTCAAACGGGAATATTGGTTGGCTGTGGTTTGGTTGGATCGGATTTTTTTCCCTTTCTAACGATGTATAATATGTCAGGTTGCTTTTGATGTGAAAGGCTTCAATAGCAAGAATATTTTAGTTCATTACCTTTTGCGTTTTTATATGTACCTATTCGAAGGACAACCTAATAAATCTATTTTCAACTGATTAAAATAAAATCTAATTAATTGTGAATCATTCAACAAGCCAAGACCAAAATATTAGATATTTACATAATTTTTTTTTATAAGACATTACAATTATAAACAACAATACAAATTACAATAAATGTTCAAACTTATGTTCATTGTGGTTGATACATAAATGACATCTCTTTATAACATTCTGAACTGCATTATAAATATGAATATTTGAAACTGAATTCACAAAGTATAAAATTTACGTGGCTGTCGTGTTTTAACGTATAATGTATATCAAGAAAATCTTAATACTACGAAATTTTGAATCAGTAAATTATTGAGGAATTCATGGACAATCCACCCTTAGTTGAGACACAAAATCAGTACTTCCAACGTGATGGTTCACCGCCTCATAATATAAGTACCATTTCAGAATTGTTTAACACTAATTTTGGAAATAACTGGATGATGAATAATATTCCAGTGAGGTCGACACCACAATCACCTGACTTAACACCACTGGATTTTTTCTTTTGAGGATATATAAAAGACAATTATATAAGAAAACCAGTAACAATATAAATGAACATAGACAAAGTTTTATAGAATGTGAATTACATTTCAAATATTGATATTGTATATATGCATAATACAGTTTAGAATATTATAAAGATAGGTATGTAATTTATGTATCAACCATAAAGAACATCAGTTCTTCACAACATTTACTGTAATTTGTATTATTTTCTTATAGTTGTAATGTCTTATAAAATTAGATGTAAATCTCTAGATTATACAGAAAAAAAGTGCCTTAAGAATGTCTCGTAATTTCACAATTAACCATGATATGCACACTTTATGGCTAAACTCCTTCCATTTGTAAGCCTATATGTAAGGCAATTACAATAAACTTATTATTATTATCATCATTATTACTTTCATATTTTGGTTTTGGCCATTAAATTTAACTCGAAAAAAGAGATCAAAAATGCGCCCTCCATTTTTTTGCATCTCCTACAGTTACCGAGATATCCCATACGAACATCGAAATTTGCCCACTTTGTACGCAAAAAATATTTATGAATTACTACGTGAAAACTAAAGGGAGAGGGAGGGGGTCTTGGAATATACTACGGATGGTCACCGAGGGGGGGGGGAGGCGGATAAAAAGTTGTAAAAAATAGGTCACGTAGTTTGGGTACGTTCCCTTATATACTGACAAACAGCGGTAATGGAATGTTCCGAGATTTTCTCATACATTATTTCTGGTCAATCTATGATCTGGAATGACTGAAACCAACCAATTTGACAGCAGCGCTTTAGGATGGTCTGCCGAGCACTTCCGCCAGGGTGAAGCTGGGCAGACCAAGACAGTTTCAAATAACTGATATTTATCTACAATGTGTTTAAATTTTAGCCGGATGTTTTGTTACGTAGGTGACGTACCAGTTTTTGCCAAATTAATTACGTTCATTAACTTTGGCCTGCCAGTATGAGCTTAGACAGACCAACGGTTTAATATTTTTTTCTATATATCCTTTCAAATATATTATGAATGAACTGGATTTTTTATGACGTAGACTTCCTGACAGTGGGCTTCCGGACTATAACGGCTTAGTTCAACAAGTATATTTATATACGTTTTCCGTCGACCTCTAAATAAAAGCTTACTTTAACGTACACGAAATTGATCATTAATGACCTATTTTAGGCCGGCCGCACATTTACTACAATCGGTTCCGATTGTCTGAAACGATTGTCGGATCAGGGCATCTGACGCTCAAATACCTATACTTTTATACGGTCATATCGCACACCTACGATCCGATATCGGATCGGACGTCCGACTCGGATGCACGAGCAGTGCGTCCTACCAATCGGACCGATTAAAAGTCTGATCCGGCTACCGGAAGGCAAGCCCTACATTGTTTTTGCATAGTCTACCGCAAACATACGATTATTTCTGTCAGTTTTTGACAGGGAGTATAGAAAAAGGAATTGTCAAACTATGTGCGATACTGAAAATTTGATTACCACGGTCGAAAAATATTCCTGCTTGTGACATTCAAATAAAATCGGACGTATTTTGTCGGCAGTGTGCGCTAGTGGTCCGATTTGAAATCGTTTCAGACAATCAGATCCGATTGTAGTAAATGTGCGGCCGCCCTTAATGTGCAATTTCTCCTATTTTAATGTATGATTGTCATGGGCAACCAAACACAGAAGTATTCAGCACGGAATAGTTGAATTATTCTGTGTCTGTACTGTTATTCAACAGAGAAAAGGAATTCATAATTCAAATCGAAAAATTTAACTCTATACAAAATAAAGTATAAAGTGCGGAAAAAATTTTATGCAATAATCGTTCGAAAGTAAATAACACTTCAGCTTCCACCAGTTCCACATATTCCTTATCGGATATTGTAGGTAATGTTAACTATTCAGAATGTCACATGTCTAATATTCCATCTATGAATTTCTCAAATTGTTCCATCGGGAGCATAAATATGAATATATCGAAATGAACATAGAAATTTATATTGTGTCAAGTGTATCTGTCATGCAAAATAAAAATTTATTTCAATCAAGAATTTATACTCAATTCATGATGAGGTCGACGGAAAAATCTTGTAATAAACTCGTTTATTAATGTAGCGATTAATGGTCTCGAACTGTTAAAATATCTCAACCATTAATCGCTGTCATTAATAAACTAGTTTATTAAATAACTATTCTGATCCGACCTTCATAGGTAAGCAAAACAGCTCAACATGACAGTTACAAAACTAGCGAAAATCGACTTCCTAGATTTTTCACCACATACCAGCTAAGAAAAGTATTGGTTGGCTCAGCGTTGCCAACGACAACAATAAATATAGCGATTGTTCATGAAAAAATGTCAACCAAATTGTACCTTTGTTTAGTTTTTAATTCAGCTTAAGCAATTTTTAATTATCAATTATTATTTAGTTCTACTTTTGAATTAAAAAATGCCGTTTAATAATAATAATAACCGTGTCAATTGTTATGTGTGTAATGTTTTATGTGAAGTAAGATTTACAACAAGATTGGTAAATACTGAAATCAATGAACACGAGAGGCAAATAGCTATTTTAAGAAGAGAAAACTTAAACCACCCTGGCTTGGAGTTTAACAACAATTCTCGAGTTTGTTTGAATTGTTCAAGATCTCTTAATGAAGAAATTGAAATGGTACAACAGGATCCGGAATGTTTGAAACTGAATGTTTTAAAGCAATCAGCGAATGCGTCTTGTGTAATTTGCAATGAACAAAATCATTTAGGGCGAGTTTCAACAAACTTTATTACTGACATTTTTATAAAAAGCAATATTCATGTATGTTCCGGAAATAGTGCGTGTAGTTTGCTCACGACATTTGGACAAAAAGGGCCTTTTACTGCCAGAACTAGATACCTTCAGTACTTAGATAATTCCTTATGTTTTCTCAAAAGAGTTTGATATAATACCAATAAAACTTTTAAGAAAATATTTCAAAAAATGTTTTTTTATTTTTGACCAACTCTGTGATTATTTCAGAGCCACCCTGTAGGTACTGATCTGAAATTGTTGAGAAAATGATGAAATATATATATTCTCTGGAAACTGTTCACATAATTTCTCTCAAAAATATTATAATAAATTAATTGCACATGGAAAAATTCTTTTAAACAATTATCGCAATTGGCTTAATCGCAATATTTCAAAAATTCATAAAATCGAAACTAGACATAGAAACTGTTTGAAACTTTCACATGTTGGTGATAACAAAGGATATGAAAACATATAAAAAAAATTAAGAAATTCCAACGAGAACCATTTTATATGGGTTCCCGTGCGGGGTCCTTTGTTGACCTCGGATAACAAGTGTATTTATATACTTTTCCGTCGACCTCTAAATAAAAGCTTACTTCAACGTACACGAAATTGATCATTAATTACCCATTTTAATGTGCAATTTCTCCTATTTTAATGTATGATTGTCATGGGCAACCAAACACACAAGTATTCAGCACGGAATAGTTGAACTATTCTGTGTCTGTACTGTTATTCCACAGAGAAAAGGAATTCATAATTCAAATCGAAATATTTAACTCTATACAAAATAAAGTAGAAACTGCGGAAAAAATTTTGTGCAATAATCGTTCGAAAGTAAATAACACTTCAGCTTCCACCAGTTCCACATATTCCTTATCGGATATTGTAGTATGGAGGGTAGAGGTAAGGAGGACCATCTCTGTGTATGAAAAAGTGTCCGTCAAAAATCGTCAAATTGGTGGCGCCACAATAGCAAGTGGGTACATTTCAAATGACGCGCTGTTGTCATATTGAAGTCGTTTTTACTTTTATTTACCTCATTAACAAATTCTTGTAGAAGACTAATAAATTATAAGAAGTGTTTAAATTGCGCTTCAGTTTCAGTTTTAAGAGTGCCATATTTGTTTTTAATACATGTAGGCAACGCATGACTCACGACTGCTAACGCAATGTGTTGAAACACTAGGTTGTGTTAGTGTTATTGTTTCAACACCCAATATTTATTTCACTGTGTTACCTAGGCCTATTCCCGACACTTAAAAACCAACAGATTCATCGTACTCTGTAGATTTAGGTTCAATGTTATGCGCATCTTTTATGGCGATTTGAATATCACGATGAGTCGATTACAGTTTTACACATTTTAAACAGAAGAGCGGCATTTTTGGACTAGTAGGTATCTTGAAAAAATTTTGGAAGACGAACTGAGTTCTATGGAAAGAAAATACAGTGACTCAAAAATAAACTAATTCAATAAACTAATAAATAAGATAATAAAAGCACCCATTCAAAAATAAACTACATAACCTAGCTTTCAAACTTCAAAATCCCAATTACAAAAGTTGGCAACAGCGAGGCATGGAATCCCTTCCTATTTAATGCTCTCTTGCTATTCTGGCGCCACTCTGGAGGGTTTTGGAACTGCAATTTGCAGTTTACAACTGGACACTTTTGCGACTGTTTTCCAATATGAGATGGTCCTCCTTACCTCTACCCTCCATATATTGTAGGTAATGTTAACTATTCAGAATGTCACATGTCTAACATTCCATCTATGAATTTCTCAAATTGTTCCATCGGGAGCATAAATATAAATATATCGAAATGAACATAGAAATTTATATTGTGTCAAGTGTATCTGTCATGCAAAATAAAAATTTATTTCAATCAAGAATTTATACTCAATTCATGATGAGGTCGACGGAAAAATCTTGTAATAAACTCGTTTATTAATGTAGCGATTAATGGTCTCGAACTATTAACGCGCTCGCTCCGCTCACGCGTTAAAATATCTCAACCATTAATCGCTGTCATTAATAAACTAGTTTATTAAATAACTATTAGTTTGCTAATAAGCATTTTTTTCGAGAACATAATCGGAAATTTATGCAATCATTTTCAGATAATAGATCTTATCTAGGTGCCCCTTCCCTTATCAACGGTAACTATGGAAGCACAATTTAAAGGCATTTGAAGACAAGTAGACTTACGTTTTCTACCACTCTGGTATCTTCATCTCGGGCGGTCGAAAACATAGCGGGAAGGATGCATTGAAGGTGCATGGTAAGAAGACTTTCCGAGTGAAGGGCGACGGAACAGAGCAGCTGACTACATCGGAATCTGACGTCCGCTTGCCAACTATGCAGTTCATTAGCAATGGCTGGTGCGATCTTGCCAACGTGTCGTTGTACCAATACTCGACATCCCAAATTAGGACGTGTAACTTGAATATCAGAAAATAATTCAGAATATAAGAATATTTTAACTAAGAGGTTATTAGCGAAGGTGTTTTACAATGCATTTTCATTTGTAGATTGCCGGACTTCCATTTTCTATAAAAATGAATATCCATGAACATAACACATGTTTTAATTATGTCTGAAAAGATAGTAGGGAGTTTTTGAGTTTCTATTTAAAGTCAACGTAATTATCGTAAACCGCTATGTTGAGTTTGCGCAGAACGGAAAACGTTATTAAAGGGATGAAGATCCTAAAAGAGTTTTTGAATTCAAATTTATTGCGAACGTCAAATAAGTATAACCTCTCTTGTGTTCTTGTATTATTTTTTGTCGGGTGATTTTTCCAATTTTCATTCACCTATTATTAGCGTTCTTTGGGTAAATTATCATGGAAGATGTAATAGACTATATATATATATAGCTATATAGCGATCAGGCGCGGGGGTGTGGATCATAATTTAATGAGAGGTATAATCTTACATAACATCTTTGAAGAGGAACAAGAACGTGAAAATATTGATGGAGACATACCCGGATTCGATTTGTATAATATTGAGGTTGAAGAAGTGAAAAGAAGTTTCCGTTTTCAAAGAGAGGATTTGCCACGGTCATGACAAACTTTGCAGATACCAAACCCAATTGTCTGGACATAAAGCAACTGGTAAATGCAATAGTTTGTAATAATAATTGTGATTAATTTGGGCAAATATATTTCTTAGGCATCGAAGGCTTATGTATTTTACTGTTCTCATTGAAAATAATTTTCCTGTTATAAGGTTAATGTGCTGCTGAATCACTGACCAAATATCTGGGTTTTCAAATGGATTATTACTTAGAACAACTAACAGATCCTTCATATCTGTAAATCGTAGTCTTTTTTTAACTATCGTGGCAAGTGAACAAAAACCGTTGAAAAAATATCAAAATTAGCAGGCCAATTTACACAAATAAACAAACCAAAATAGCACTGTGACATAACCAATAAAAATACCGAAACTGTCAATCTCAAAACATCAGATCGCAGACTCGATTGATGGTTGCCACATAGTAAGAAATAACATTTTTTGCGAATTTTTAATACAAAGGAAGAAGTTTGGAAAGAATTAGCACGATATATATATATTAGTCACTTATCATAGTTTAAATAGTCTATTTTTCTTTAGTTTGTAACAATTTAACACAAGCGCGTTTAAACTTGTCAACACCGCGAATATAACGGACGTTTATTGAGCGAACGTTAAGGTCCCGTTGATAACGTAGTACGTTATCGGTTAATAACCGTCTCGGTAATTTCAAAGCTTCTGCGCATGCTCAGAATAACCGAAAACGTAATTTACGTGTAAATTTAGGGTCTCAAAAACTCCCTAGTGTATTAGATTAACACTATATTTGAATATGTTGACTTGTCTAGTTTTTAACTTCTTTATTTATTTACTAATTTGAATTTTATTTTTCAGATGAACTATACTGACACTAACATGTCTCCACAATTGCTGAATCACCTGCACACAAAATCAGTTGTCTTTTTTTTGTGCTAAAAATCTATTTACACCTAAGCAGATATTGTTGCCTTATAAGGCTCAAGTTCGTCAAACATCGGAATACTCTTCTCATGTTTGGAGTACTGCACCTAAGTAATTCTTGCACCTGTTTGACCCAAAAAGAACAGTGCTGCTAATAGATGATTCATCATTGACCGCACATTTTCATTCACTCGATTATCAGAGGAAGGTTGCCGACTTGTGTATATTTTACATATATTATCACATCAGGTATTCTGCAGCCATTGCCTCCATTATTCCATTGGGATTACAATTCACTTGTCACACAAAGTATGCAGAAAATACACATCTATTTGTCGGGCACATCCCAACAGCCAGCCAGAATATCAGTATACCAGAGGGTGTTATAAGCTTTGCTGGTTCATAAAAAAATGCAACCCTAAAAATAGTGCACATTTGTTACTTATGGTCTAATCTGAGGTTTACTTTTGACCTGCAGTTATTTCAGTGTGAATATTTATTGATCAAACTACTTTTGCACTTTTATTTTTAGTTCATGATAATTAATTTAATCACTTACTTACTGATAACTTTTAAATTTCAAGGTTTACGTACTGTTCCATGATTTCCTTCTTACCTCAGTTCTCCAATAAGCTTTGTTTTCAAATATATTTAAACTATTCAATCTGTTCACATAAATTTAAACCTACAAGCAATGGAAGTCCGACAATCTAAAAGTAATATCAGTTACTCCGCGAAAAGATGTTATGAATTGATTTTTATTGAGTACTATTCTTCCTTTCACTAGGTAGCTTCAACAGAAGAAAAAAAATAAACAAATGTTAAGTAAAGTAGAATGAATGATATTCAATTATTCATTGAATGAAATATTATAATTTTCATACATGTATATTTTAGATCTTCCTAGAAGTTCAAATATAATCTGCTACTCTCTATATATCAAATATTGAAAGTAAATTTAATCTAACAAACCAATGGATTTATATTGAATGGAATTGGCATTTACTTGGTGAAAGTTCATATTCATAACTTTATAAAGAAATAAAAAACTAACTTTTCACAGGTTGAAATAAAAATCTATTGAGTAAACGCGTTTCGTCATAACATTGACTTCATCTCGTACTAAACTATGGTATTAGACAGACAGACAGACAGATATATACTTTATTGTCCAAGAATATTCTCATTGACAAAGTAAGTTATAAAATATAAATTTAAATTTGGTCATATATTATTAAATATAAAACAGATAAGTGTAAATACAACACATACAGTCAAAATAAGACAGGAAACACTAACAATAATAACAAAAAAAGAAACACAGCATCTCCGCAATATAAATGCAATTGAAACACAATATATGTGTATATATATACAAAAACATCTCAGTAAGCAAATAACAACCTGTCAATCTACATACAGGTGCAATGAAGAAGCTAATAACAATAATAACAACAATATGCAACATCATTTTACGGCCTTTGAAGCATGTCAACATAATATTCCTGCAGGCTGTAGTATGCTTTCTCAAGAAGCAGATTTTTAACCGATTTTCGGAAAATTTTATGATCCAATATAATCTTGGTTAGCTGTGGTAGGTTATTGAATATTTTCTTCCCTTCATACATATTTGAGTGTTTTGTTAAATTCAGTTTAGGTATTGGCAAATGAATATTATGATTCCTACTCTGTCTGGTATTGTAAGATCTATCTTCACAAGTATCAGTAACGCATCTTTTGTGAATCAGGCACACCACTTCCAGAATAAAAATGCTCACCACAGTTAGAATCCTCTGTTGTACAAAGAGATGTCTACAGCTATCTCTATAGTTAGCTCTACACAAATATCTAAGAGATCTCCTCTGCAGTACGAACACCTGATTAAGGAGCTCTTGATTACAAAATCCCCAAAACGCAATGCCATATCGTAGATGGGATTCCACTAGGGCAAAGTAAGTCGATCTGGCCGTAGATATGTCGAGTTCATTTGCGACAACTCTTACAGCATATGATCCAGAGGCTAATTTCTTACATAATGATGTAATATGTTCATTGAATTTCAACTTATTATCAATATGCAATCCAAGAAACCTAGTACAGTGTGTTTCTGCGATATTGATACCATCCATTTGCAAGTTATCATAGCTGAATTTAAAGTTTACAATTTTCGTCTTATCCACATTAAAACAGAGAAAGTTTGAGTCACACCATTGTTTAACATTGGATAAATCTGAAGAGACTACTTGTTTCAAAATTTCAGTGTTTTTTCCATGCCATAATAAAGTGGTATCGTCCGCAAAAATTGTGAATTACAAAACAATCTATTTATACGAAAATTGAATATAACAGAGGGGTTCCTAGAGAAACTAAATAACAATAAGCAATTCATTCAGAGTTATTGGTAGGTACATTGAACAGATTAAGGAGAGGAGAAGGGTTTACTTCAATCTGGTCGTTAACTAAATTTCCGGAATTTTACTATTTATTGATGTATAGGGATTCCCAACAGTTGGTTTTATGGAGACTATTTTCAAATTGTAATTTATTATAATTGTGATTAAAGGTATGGTTTTCTTGAATAAGATGGCACGCATAATTAGAATCAGTTTTCTGCTTAATATAGCTACGTTGGTGTTCGTGTATTCGAGTTTTGAAATTTCTAATTGTACGTCCTATATAGAATTTTTCACAATCGTTACAGTCGAGTTTATAAACACCAGTACGTTCATCTCTATGAATTTTTGATTTGTAGTTTTTAATCAATTTTCCAATACTATTATTGGTTTTATATGAAATTTTGTTTTTGAAAAAATAATTTCAGGTTTTAGGAAGTTTTGCCCAAGTATGTTAAACTGTTAAATACTCTACTTTTTTCGGATATAAGTGGGTAAATTTCTGAAATTGCCATTTTGTATTTTTTCCTCTGAATGAGGCTGTCAATCATATTAGGTGAATAACCATTATTTACTGCCATTTGTTTAATTATATGCAATTCCTTCCGAAAATTAGCTTCGGACAACAGAATTTTGAAAAGTCTATGAATCATACTATGATAATCGGCTAATTTATGTGATATTATGTGTAGTGATGTGTTATGAATTGTAATATCTGTATGAGATGGTTTATGAAAAATTGAAAATTCGTGTTTGTTGCTTTTTCTGGTAATTAATTTAAATCTGGAAATTTAGTTAACGACCAGATTGAAGTAAACCCTTCTCCTCTACTTAATCTGTTCAATGTAGGTACCTACTAATGGCTCCGAATGAATTGCTTATTGTTATTTAGTTTCTCTAGGAACCCCTCTGTTATATTCAATTTTCGTATAAATAGATTGTTTTGTAATACCATAGTTTAGTACGAGATGAAGTCAATGTTATGACGAAACGCGTTTACTCAATAGATTTTTATTTCAACCTGTGAAAAGTTAGTTTTTTATTTCTTTATAAAGTTATGAATGGATTTATACAATTCAAATATTTTTGTTTTTCAATTTGCAAGTATTTTCGTTATTTTTTCTGAAACAAGTTCTTGCAATTTTTGCACAGAAATGTTTATGAAGTTCATCTCTCTCTTACTTAAAACTGTGTTATTGGGAAAACGATATTTTCGTTGATACCTCTACCTCAAAACATATTTCACTTTTGAGCCTGTTTCATCAGCAAAACTGACACTATCAGGGGTAAACTATATACCTCTTAATAATATCAACTTTTCAACAGAATGTATGTGTCTTCTGTGAAGTACCAAAAAATGTTTTGAATTGAGTTATTTGCAAAGTTTCGTATTTTTTTATGAAAGTCACAATAGTCACAATACAGAAAACGTAATAAACATCGATCGCTATTGATTTCCTTGATTTTTAATGAATCATATAAGTATTGAGGTTTATGTATTGGGGAATATGCCCAAATAACTTCTACAAAACATGGGACGATGTTAATATAGGTTACTAAATTTGCTATATTAATTTTTGGTACTCAAGATTTTATTATTAATCACCAATATTAAGAAAAATATAGGTGGTTGCGTGAATATACTGTGTTGAAAGTAACAAGCACAGTTTCAGGAATTCTTAATCTCATGTCTGATGTTATGGATGCTTTCGATGGGCGTTGCTACGACACAGTTTTGTTTTGTGACCTCAGCTATGCTTTCGACTGTGTCGATCATGGGATCCTTCTGCATAAGCTGAAGGCATATGGATTCACTGGTGGTAGCCTTCTACTTCTGAAGTCATATCTTGCAGAAAGGTATCAGACTGTGCGGTACAATGGGATGGCGTCGGCGGAGCAGGAGATAAAAATTGGGGTGCCTCAGGGATCCATTTTGGGGCCAATACTCTTCCTCATATATATGAATGATCTGCCCTTGAGGGACCAAAAGTCTAATCATACTCTTTTTGCCGACGACACAACAATTTCTGTTGTGGCAGAAACTCTGGAGGCTTCATTATTGGGTTCCTTGGAGGCACAAGAAAAGGCTGAGGGATGGTTCAATTCTAATAGATTGCTTTTGAATGAGGCGAAGAAACAAAGAATGGTATTTGCATTGAGTGAGATTGGCACTCTGAATGATCATGTATCTCAGACTAGGTTCCTTGGGGTTCTTGTTGATCGAAAGGCACAATGGGGAAAACATACTGAATCTCTAGCCTCCGGGCTGAACAAAAACCTGTATTTGCTGCGTCGTCTCGCAGATAATGTATCTCATAAGGTACTAAGAACAGCTTATTTTGCAACCTTTCATGCACGGCTCTCATATGCTGTACTTGTGTGGGGGCACGTTTCGAGTGCTCGACGTTTGTTCGGACTGCAGAGGAAAGCTGTCAGGGTGGTGTGTGGTTTGAGCTTCCGGGACGATTGTAGGGCAAGTTTCAGGCAGTTGGGAATACTTACGTTGCCTTCTCTATACATCCTGGAGAATCCACTTTACATAAAAAAGAATAGCCGTCTTTTTTCTACTCATGAAGACATGCATGCTTACCCAACTAGAAACAAACATAACTTCGTACCGGCCTACCGACGACTCAAAATATGTCAAGATGGCGATAACTACTGGGCAATCAAATTTTTTAATGTACTGCCAGTGGCAGTTGGGGAACTACCAATTGATAAATTTAAAAAAAAGATGAAGCAAATTTTGATCTCCGGTGTGTTTTATTCAAGTGAGGAATACTTCGAGTATTTCCGGCAAGAGATATAGTGTTTGTTTTAATTTTTAGTAACTGGTACCTATGTTCAAAAACGAAAATTAGATGATAAAATGAATGTATATATATATACTTGTATGAAATGAAAAATAGAATATTTAAGCTATTAGTGTCATGTGAATGTCTATATGTAAGTTAATTGAATTTGGAATTTTGTATATCTTGATGACGTGTGTATAGTGCAAATGTATTCTTCTTAACATGAAATAAACTAAACTAAACAAGTCATAAATAGTGATGGTTATCAGAGACCAGTAGGTTCGAACTAATAACACTAAGCCCTATTATATAAAAATAGAAGCGTGCACTGTCTGAAACTTCCTGATAATTTAGAGAAGACTGATGGAGAGAGAGAAAATAAAATATTTTTTATTTTTTATAATGGAAATATTTATGCGTTTTTCAGTTCTGAATGAATACATATTTTAGTAACAAAATGTTACGAGCCTTATCAGTTAGAAAACGTTAAATTTTCAAAAAACTGACCAGAACATAATTTCAAACAATTTTATTACAAATAAATACTCACGATGATCTAAATAGTACTTCGGCGTTTCTATTAAAAAATCCATCTCGTCTTTTAGATCTTTCTCATTTTCTTCTTGATACTGTCTTCCAACAATTTCCCAAAACTTCATGGCTTCCTCCCGAGTCTCTGGAACTTCATCGTTTAATCTGAAAAAATTCTAATTCATTACTTCAACTCGGAAAATTAGAGTCATTATATGGAGTTATATTTTGAAAAAATTAATAGAGTTGTACTTTGAATAAATGAATTGAGAACTTAATTTCAATTTGTTCATAATACCAGGGTGGCTCCACGTTGCGAAGATAAGTAAGGAGGTGCAAAGAACCGACTAAAATTGATCAAAGTCTTGCTGAAAGGTTTTCAAAATGAAAAAAGAGGTTGCTTCTACTGTGGTAAATTATGGTTTCACAAGTGAATGCAAGTAAAATTCGGATCAGGCTGAAATACCACTTAACAAAACTTAACAATTGCAATACTACTAATTTGATATACAGGGTGTTCTACAAGCTCTATGACAAACTTTGAAAGAAGGTTGGTTGCTTGATTTTGAACATTTTTTTTCAATAAACATGGGTCCGATTCGTTTTTGTTTAGAAGTTACAAGCATTCAACTTTTATTAACAATTAATTATAAAAATTTAAATTAAATGTTAATCACAAAACCAAAGACTATAAAAATTGTTCGAAATGTCCACCCTCAGCTTGAATGCAAGCCTCACATCGACGAACTAAAGATTCGGTCACTCGAAGAATGAGATTTGGATCATTTCTTATTTGGTTAGCTGCATCTTGAATTCTTTCAAGTAATTGCTGATGGATAGCGATTTCAACATGGTAGAGCAGCTGCTTCATGTGTCCCCATAAATAAAAATCCAGAGGATTTAGATCGGGTGAACGAGGTGGCCATAATATTGGACCTCCTTGACCCATCCATTTATTCGGGAAATGTTCATTTAGCCAAGCAACTACTTGTCTTCCCCTATGTGGCGGTGCACCGTCGTGCTGATACCACATATTTTGAATAATATTAAAATGTACGTCATCAATTATTTTATTTAGAACTTTCACAAGAAATATCTAATAAATAATTAAAATGACACTAACAATAATTATTTTCATAACAACCGATATTTCTATTTATCAGCCTACGTTTTTTATTGAAGCAGGTGTATATTTTATAAGTGTGCATTGTTTAACATGCTTAGTGACTTTCTATCACTTCCTGGTTGACTGAAAAAATTACGATTCTTCAAATGCTTGTAACTTCTAAACAACAACGAATCGGACCCATGTTTATTAAAAAAAAAATGTTTAAAATCAAGTGACCTACCATCTGTCAAAGTTTGTCATAGAGCTTGTAGAACACCCTGTATGTCTCAATGGTTACCACTTTTTCCTGTATTTATTATACAACTAGAATTAAAGTAGTAGATTTATTTATGAAAATAAACTATAAAGCAGCATGAAATGCTGATAACATAGTTGTTTATAAACACAGGATGTGATTACAATATAAACATAAATTTCTCATACACCAAATCAATTAATCAGCTTCATAAGAAGGAAAATAAACTAAATTAACCACAATCATTTTTAACAATGTATTGTTCGAGTTCTTTCACAAATTTCTTGAAGTTTGTTGTGGAGGTGATTGTTTGCGGTAATTTATTGAAAAGCGCAGTCGATCAGTACACAGGAGATTGTTTGCCGTTATTAGTTCTCAGCATATTATTGGAAAATGTGTTTGCATTTCTCAGGTTGCGTTCATGTATTTCAGCTCGTTTCCGTAAATTCATTTTTGATTTGATGAGTTTGTTTTGTATTTTGAATAAGAATTTGCAGCATTCGAAGTATTTTAATTTGAGGATGTTCATATATGGAAATTTTTTAAAAAGTGTTTCTGTTGGTGTATGATCTTATGAGAACTCCACATAAATCAGACTTGTTCATTTATAATTTAGACACATCATACTATCTTTCACATTCTTCAATTTCAAAGGCAAATTAAAGACAATTAAAAGCTATTATTTAATATTTCACTTTGAAAATGTTGAAATTATTTAATAAGTAAGCAATGAAGTGTTATAAACAGTTTGAATAAAAATAAGCAGTTACCACAATATAATGATGTTACAATAAATGGGTGCATCAGAACAACAGTGGTTCAAGTCCAAAATTTTGATTTTCTTTTTTATTCTCGATTCAGTATCCCCAATACGGTTCCTTTTCAGAGCAACAAAGATCCAAGTCCACTCCTACATAGTTGCCTTTAAAATACCACTAGATTGGTATTGCTGTGAATTAAAAATGAAAATGTTCAGAGCAAAGGTGACTCAAGTCCTATTTTTCCTGTCAGAACACGTATTGCTTCAATTAGTGGATGTGACTAAAAATTCAGTTAATTAACTGAAGATTCAAGTCATCAAATTCAAACGTGGACAACCATTTCCTTCATTATTTAGAGAGAATGTCTCAAATGTTATGGACTTTCGATAGATTTCCTTAATAAAGAAGTGCGTTGGAAAGAAATTCACATCTTTAGCAGCGGTAAATCGTGAGTCTCTGTACATGCAACGACGAGCCATAACTTTAGTAAAGAAGAACGATAAAAAATCGCTTCTACCTTTTATACCACTTATTTAATTTCATAAAAATCTTCCTGTTAAAATTAATACAAGAACGTTCTTCGAAGATGGTCAGGATCAGAGTAATCAGTTGTTGAGTGATGAAGAGTTCATCAACGAATACCAATTCGACGAATACATTAGCTATTTTTTCTAATATTCATGTTAGAATTGTTTTTTAATATAAATTTTAATTTACTTACTTGTTTCAGTCTAAAAACATCTGTGCAAACCTAATACACACAAATTTGAATTTGTAACTCTACAATTCAAATTTATTTTCTGTAAAATTGTAAAAGAATGTTTTCAGAGCAAGTTAAATAAATAACATACAATCTTTTAGCTAAATTCAGTTTTATTCTTGTGACTTGGATTAAACAATGCACCTTAATATGAATTCATTCAGTGCAACACTGTTCTAAGTCTTAATGTCGCAAAATCAAACTATATGTTTGTATCTAGTAAAAAACTAAACCAGAGCGAACCACTAAAGATTGGTAATGATTATCTTAATTACAGTAAAACAATTAAATATTTAGGTTTAAATTTGGATGAAACTTTTTCCTGGAAAAGTCACATTGAACATCTAAGAGAAAAAGTAAGAGCTCCTGTTGGTATTTTAAAAAGACTCTGCTACTATATGCCTAAATCACTTATAAGGCCGCTGTACTTTTCACTTGTTCACAGTCATCTCCAATATTTAGCCGCAGTATGGTTTCCCACTAGTAAAAAGTGTATTAAGCCACTTATGACACTGCAAAGTCAAGCTATTAAAAATTTATTCTCATTGCCAGTTAGATTCTCGACAGATTTATTATATAAAAGGTATATTATTAAATCACTAGAAAACATGTATAGAATACAAATATGTACATTTATCAATCAATCTCTCAACAAAACAAAACATACTTCAACAATATTTGAAAAAATAAATCAAATACATAGTCATATGACTCGTAATCACAATAACGTTAACCTTATCCAATCAAATAACAGATTTGGATTAAACTCAATTTTTCATAAAGGTACATCAATATATAATATCCTACCAGATAGGTTAAAAAATGTTAAGTGTAAAAGCTTTAAACAAGAAATTAAAAAACACTTTATTTGATATTACTCTTGTTGAAACATACTTTTCTCACTTGTATATCTTACTATAAACATGTAATATTTAGATATTAGATAATAAGGTTTATTATAATTAAAACTTAACTTAGTTATAGGATGAACTACATGACAACGTAACCATTTGTGTAGTTCAATAAAGAAAACATTTAACAAAAAAAGTCCATTTTTTTTCTTAATTGATTGATTAGTTAGGTGTTTTTGAATTTATCATTCATGAAGTATAAGAGAAATAAAATTTAATATATCACCAAAAAGAATCTAATGAATCCAATTTGAAATAAATAACAAGAAATTACCTATAAACACAAACGCAAATATCTTAATTTAACAAAACTTTGTAAAATGGACTTGGACCACTGTTGTTCTGATACACCCAAATAACACTTACCCTGTTAACAGGAGTGGAAGAATCTTATGAAAGTAGGAATATCTGTCTCTATACTCAGTAAGCCATTTTAAAGCAACTTGTGCAACAGTCCTGCGAACAACTGGAATAGGATCAAAGAGTTTTTCTGCCATTGGTACCATAACCATATCCACAGCTTTGTAAGTAGAGTGCATTAAAATTTCTCCTGTAAAATTAACAAGAATCAACATGCAAGTTCTTAGTCTATAATTTATCCACACAGTTGTATCTTTACTGACCTATGCATTCAATTCCTTCAAGCCTAACCTTATATCGTTGATGATTTAAACATGTCAGTACTGGTTTAATAAGGGATTCTGCTTGTAGATGAAAATCCCTTGGTAGACCTTTAGCCAAATAAACAATACATTGGCAACTTTTTTCTTTGATTGTAGGATATTTATCCTTGACAGTTTCACAAAGAATAGTAACAGAGTCATTGAGAAAAGGTTTCAACTGTTCAGTATTTGAATATCTACAAATAATTTGCGATAATAAGACCAACAAACATAACCTTATTTCTTCCGAATCTTCAACTAATTCTACACTTCCAATACGTTCAACCAAAGCGGGAAAGATGTAGGTCAAGTAAAAATCGTTAATGGGAAGTGTATCGATGATCAAAAATGTTAAAAATGCCACTCCTGCTTCCCTCACTTGTTCAGATTTATCTCGTAGTGTATTGACGAAGTATACATGTGTCTCATTGAATATATTTCTTAAAGTATGGTCATCTATGTTTTCTTTCACCAGAAAATCTTCAAATTCCTTGAGTGCAAGTTTCTTCTGTTTACGATCTTCACTCTGCAATTTTGAGCATATTTTTTTAGACATTTTTATCAAATCTTCATCAGTCTTTTTATCTGAAAGTTCCATTTTGGTCATGTTTTTAAAGTTTCACTAGATTGCAGTATTAAGTCATTAAATTGGGCTTATTTCAGAAAATATTGATTTTATTTGAATGTTATCTGCCATTTGTAAATAAACGATATGTAACCATAGAAACTATACTGCAAATCCGTAAATATTTTTCTATGGATGTAAATATATATCTGTGCTCTCACATTGGCGTGCAGCATCGTGTCCATTTCATACAGCATACACCATAGCACGGCAGGTTGTATTTATAATAATAATAATAATCTTTATTGCACCTAAGAATTACATAAAAATAAGTACAAAAGGTGGAAGTTCAGCTATAGCTGTTCTACCACTACCACCAAACCGAAACAATCACTATATACAATCAATCTGAAAATTCAGACATTTTTTTTAAGGTACCTTTTGAATGTATTGATATTATTACAGTTATTAAAAAGATCCAGATTATCATTTAGAATCTTCACAGCCCTATAGGAGAAAGCCCTTTCAAACTTGGATGACCTATGGTATGGTATATCAAAACTACTACTACTACGTACATTCACACAATGACATAGTTCTCTCTTAACCAGGAGTTCATTCAAGTATGAAGGAATCTCTGAACTCAATATTTTATGTATAACAGCTGCAAATTGACATAGAAACACTGACTCATATTTCAGGATTTTATGATTATTATAATGTGGAGTAACATGTTCTTTTCGTTTTATGTTGAATGAGTATCTAAGGCAACAATTTTGCATTTTTTGTATAAAATTTTTAGCGTAAGTTGTAGCAAATGAGTAGTAAACACAACTACAGTAACCAAAGGATGACATGATTGAACTTGTAACTAAATTCCACTTAATATGACTAGACAAGTACTGCTTAAAACTATAGATTGATTTAAGTTTTACATATACTAATTTAAGTAAGTTACAAATATGGTTTTCAAATTTGAGCTCATTATCTATAACTACTCCCAGACTTTTAACAGCATCCTTAGAATATATCACAGTTCCATTTACATTAATATCACAGGTTTTTAAATTTATTGCTTTTAAGCGTGTATTTCTAGTTCCTATACATATCACTTCTGTTTTTGATGGATTTAATTTCAAACCATTTCTTTGGGACCAGAGTACTATAGAGTTCAATTCATCATTAATCACTTGTATAGAAGTGTTAACTTCTTGAGGTAAGAAGGGCAAATAAAGCTGAGTGTCATCAGCATACTGATGAATTTCACAATGGGTCAAAACATCAACCATATCTGTCACAAATATTGTAAATAATATAGGTCCTAGGATGCTTCCTTGAGGTACACCTTTTCTTATATGCTATAATGACGAGCTGGTACTGTTGACCTCAACATATTGATACCGGTCACGAAGGTAACTGCAAAACCAGTTCACCGTTGAAGGATGAAATGAATAGAATTGTAGCTTAGCCTCTAGTAGTGGATGGCATATTAGGTCAAAGGCCTTACTGTAGTCAAGTAAGACCAAGAGAACAACCATCAAATTGTCCATAGCACCAGCTATATCATTACTTATTTTCAGTAGAGCAGTATTAGTACTATGGTATTTCCTAAAACCTGATTGACTTATTGGGAGAATATTCCCTTCAACATGGTCAGACATTTGTTCAAAAACAACCTTCTCCAAAATTTTAGAAGCCACTGGTAAGATGCTGATAGGTCCGAAATCACTCAAAGATGTAGGCTTAGATACCTTCGATACCGCTCTTACCTTAGCAACTTTCCATTGACTAGGTACAATACCACTCATTAAGGATATATTAATGATGTGAGTCAGTTGGTCAATGCAGTGAGGCAGAATGAGTTTCCACATTTTTAGATTTATATTATCACTTCCTTCAGCGTTAGACTTAAGTTTAGTTCCTCTGCATGTAAAAAGTCAGGAAGGTCTTCACCTAGCATATTACTCCGAATGTTCAGTTTTTTTAGGGCTCTCCATAGATATTTACTGTTACTTTTATTTTTATTCACTTGATCTTTTATATAAGCTTGTTTTTCATCTCTTAATGCACCAACTAGATAGTTTCGAAGTTGTTTATAGTATTCAAAATGTGCAGGATGATTTGTTCTACGGTACCTCATGTATGCTTTTTGCCTTTTTTTGATGATGAACTTGATAGTATCAGTAATGTATGGGTGCTTCTGCTTATGTAATGTTACAGTTCTCTGAGGAGCATGTACATCAAATATTGACAGTACCATATTATTAAGGAGCTGTACTTTATCAGTAAGATCCTCTAAATCAAACATTCCTTTCCATTTAATTCTTGTGGCATCCCGTGCAAAATCTTCAATTTCAAATTTGCTGAAGTCTCTGAATGTTATCTGTTTAGGACGGGTTTTAGGTGTTGTTATATCCATTATACAAGACACAAGTTGATGGTCTGTGATGCCCATAAGGTCAACTACATTATATTTTGTGCAGATTATATTGTTATCACAACAAATTAAATCCAACAATGTTTGAGAAGTGTCTGTTATACGTGTTGGTTCATTTATTATTTGGGTCATATTATAGATCGTTAGTAAATCATCCAGTTGCTTCTTTTGCATTGTTTCTTGCAGCATATTCACATTAAGATCTCCTACTAGTATTTTTCTGTCTGCATGGAAGCCAGCAAATTTTAGCATTTCATCAAGTGCATCCAGACTCACAATATGACCAGGTGGCCTATATGCAACACCAAATGCATACTTCATTTTGTTCATACAGAAACCGAAAATATTTGATAAATTACTATATAAACGGTTGTAACTATTCTTAGAAACAATTTTTCAATTATTGAATAACGATTATAATTTTGTTACTACTTCACCTGTATTGTGTACTCATTTGGATCTTTTACTATTTCTTATTATATTTTGCGGTAATTTAATTTGATATAAATTATTTCGGTAGGTATTTCTTTTTTCATTTTTTTTTCTCTTTCTAGTGAACAATATTCACGGTCAATGTGTCGGAGCGGAGTTTTTATCATACTGTCATACGTAAATTCACATATTAATGCTCATACACTTCATTTCGTTATTTGATATATATATTCATATTCCCATAGACAATTTAAAAAGACAATTATTGCTGTGTTCGTGTGCTAAGTATCGTCCAGAATTGGCTGCAAGTGGAGCTCAGCCCTTAATATCCATCACATACCTTACAAGGTAGTGAAAGAAAACTCAATTTCCAGCATTCGAATAATACTCATTATAATTTTTGTATTAGTTGGGACCAGCTTCTTCGTAACAAAGTTACTACGTGGATTATCTTATCGATTTATTTATTTAGGTAGAGATGAAAAAATTATAATAATTGATAGTCATCAAAACAATTATATATCTTAATAAATTTTCCAGAAGTAATGGAAAAAACAAAATAAACCTAGCGATTGTTGTCTTAAACAACGAAGTATATGTCCTTTCGGTGTTCATATATAGACTATTACTCAGGAACTACTAACCCATTATGCGCAATGATGTGGTTGAATGGTTTGCAGCTCCAGGAAAGTAGTTAGCTCCTAGGGATATACTCGAATCATGCACATATGTAGTTCGAGATGGATACCTTGAAATCATATGTTATATTACCAAGATCATTTATAAATAGGATAGAAATTATGGGTTCTAATCTAATATTGCACTGAACCTGTGTGCCATATTTACTATTAATACCTCAAAGGAGCACCAGAAACGTATAAGTGAAACCACTCGAACGAAGTTACTCTGATTCCATATTACTGGAATTTTGTGCAGATGGCATTGAACTGTCAAATGCCTTTGATAAAAAAAAGACAGGGCAATAAAAATTTAAGAATGTTCTAGTGCTGCCAGTATATCTTTGATAAAACCATTGATGGCTGTTTGTCTTTATATAGACTTTTCTTTGATGGTAACAGGATTAAATTTTCTGTTAAAAAATCAATAACCTGACGATTAATTATAATATCTTCAAGAATGCAAGTAAAAGTCTATGAGTCTATAATTTTCAACATACTATGGATTGACCTTCTTATGAAATGGTATAACAATGGCTCTTTAAGTTGCTTAGGAACGATGCCATATCTTGTCCATAGGATGTTTGAATCCCATCCAAGATATCATACGAAACTACCTTTTTACAAACTTTCAACCATATTGTTCCAAAATTGCACCCTTTATCGGGTAACAACTTGAAAATACAAAAGCTCTAATTTACATACATACAAACACACACACACACACACACACACACACACACATATATATATATATATATATATATATATATATATATATATATATATATATATATATATATATATATATATATATATATATTTATATATATATATATATATATAAATTATGAAGATATATGAAATTGAGTTTTTGGTGCCAAGCATCATGAAAAGTCAAGAAACGAAAAACTATCTTGGTCCTAGGTGCAACTTTGCTAATCGCGCCCATTTTAATAAGCAGGTTTTCAAAGTGAAAACCTGCTAAAAACCGCATATTTTGTTGGTGAACACAATTGTTGGGCGATCATTGGATGAAATTGAAGAAAATTCAATTTTAAATATCTGCTTATGTGAGATTTCAAACACACAGATTTTCAGTTTTCAATATAATATTCAGATTAGACAGTTTGTACCAAATTTTTTGCACGCCCCTGACTTACTAAACAAAAATAAAGAATAGGTGGAATCCCGACTTAGAGCACATGCGCCTCAACAATTACTCATACAATTTGAATGCTGTTTTGTCTTGGATGAATTTATATTTTGTGTGGAGAATCTTTGATGCACTGTAAATATTTAAATATTAATAACTTAAATGAGTTCAGCAATTTGATGAATTCACGAAGGGAAAGGATTCTAACGATCGAAAGGTGTATGATGTGGATCAACAAACAGTGTGAGTTAACTTCTTCACTTTCATCTTCACAGACAGGTCCGAACACGAATGGGGTGAGTTTGAATTTTGTTTATTTTTGCCAATGTTTATTGTTATCATCATGACTCGGTATGTTGATTTTGTGTCTTTTTTTATCCAATGGTCTGTAATATGGATTGAGTATTTATATAACTCGCTCTACTTACCTATATTCATTGGGTAAGTTGAATTCTTCAATTTTTATACCTGCTTTAGTAATTATATGATTTGATTTAAATCATTGATGTTCTATAATATAACTGTTTACTTCTTAGTTCTTTTTTTTGCTTATTGCAAAACGAAGGAACGAAGTTAATATTTATGTACCTACAAAAAAAATGAAAATAATACACAGTGTTGTGAATGTAGTCATGTCGAAAACTTGAGTTTGCTATTACGCGGAACAAAAAGTTTACCGTAGACTATGTAAACATAATATTCTCCACTCTTGACTAATGAAATACATACATATACCTACCTAACTTATTTTTCTGCAAATTTTCAACTAATAGGTAACTATTTTTGCTCATCCCTTTCAGTTATCAATAGCAAGAAAACATTTTTCACATTCTCATATAATCTTCACCTATATTTCGTAATTTTTTTTCCAGAAAATTTAATTTGATGGTACATGTCCATCAAAATACTATCCACAATTAGTAGAATTTTATTCTTGAAAATTTTCTCTCTTAATTGTCCTTTACTAGGAGTGTGTTTGTTTCGATACAGTACGAAAGCAATATAGGTAGCTAGTTTGCATCAGTTTGACAGTACAATAATTATACTAATGCTTCAGCAAAAAATTTAAACTATTAGCAGTAATGTGATCTTTCAAAGTTATCTTTGGAAAATATATCAAGAAGCAATCACATCGAAGAACTATAACTTCCATATTATCACCATTGGATCAAAATGTCAGTCATTGAAGATATTGCAATTTTTCTGTTGGTGATTTTTTAATGAGAAAACTTCTGAGGCTCTTTTGGTGTGAAACTATTCACTGGAGAGCATAATTCTTCACTTATTTCATATAGAGTACCGATATTGATCATGCCAGAGAATAACTCTTTGGTAATGATTGAATATCCAATATCTGTAAGAAACTAGAATCTCTTACACTATATGCAAGGAATTATAGAATTAGTTAACATAGTCAAGGAAATGTGAGGAACAGATTTTTTTTTCAATGTCAAGAATCTGGTGAACTATCGCAAACATTAAATTTATATGAATTAGTATACAGCTCAAGTGAAAAGTCTAAATAGCTACTATAAAAAAACCACAAACTGCAAAATTCATTCATGAATAATATCTGTGTGGTTGTGTCTATATATATATGTTCTATATATATATATATATATATATATATATATATATATATATATATGTATATATATATATATATATATATATATATATATATATATATATATATATATATATATATATATATATAATATATATATATATATATATATATATATATATATATATATATATATATATATATATATATATATATATATATATATATATTTATTTTTTATTTATATATTTATATTTTTTTATATATATATATTTATATTTATATATATATATATATATATATTTATATATATATATATATATATATATATATATATATATATATATATATATATATATATATATATATATATATATATATATATATATATATATATATATATATATATATATATATATATATATATATATATATATATATATATATATATATATATATATATATATATATATATATATATAGGGGCCGTTCAAGTATTACGTAACGCAATTTTTGAAGATTTTTGACCCTCCCTCCCCCCTATGTAACGCTCCGTAACGTTTTCATGAACCCCTCCTCCCCCTATAAACGTTACGTAACACCCAAGTGACCATTCTTACCTAAAAGTCACAAATATGTTGCGCAAAGTACCGGAAAGTTGCTAAAATACCGTTTTTATTGTTTTATTTGTGTTTTCGTTAATAATAAACAAAACAAAAGATTTTTATTTAATAAACAATCATACATAATGTGATATGTTGAAAAGGGCTCAAATTTGTCCTAATAAACTTTTACTACTAATCTTACATTTAATTATCCCGTTTTCCTGACTTAGCCCTGTCGTTGCATACATTTTTAGCTAACTTCATCCACCATTATTTTTCTCATGCATTATTCAATTTTCGCTTATTAGCAGGTTTTCACTTTGAAAACCTGCTCATTGAAATGGGTACGATTAGCAAAGTAGGACCTAGGCCCAAGATAGTTTTTCGTTTCATGACATTTCAGGAAAAACCCAATTTCAAAAGTCTCTCTTTCTCTACATATGTATATAATATATATATATATATATATATATATATATATATATATATATATATATATATATATATATATATATATATATATATATATATATATATATATATATATATATATATATATATATATATATATATATATATATATATATATATATATATATATATATATATATATATATTAAAAAAAATTAAATAATAAGAAAACAACTTGTCTAAAAACCTGTTTTCTTATTATTTAATTTTTTTTTAATATAAATATGAACTACCACAGAGTTGATTCATCGTCCATCGAATTTATATATATATATATATATATATATATATATATATATATATATATATATATATATATATATATATATATATATATATATATATATATATATATATATATATATATATATATATATATATATATGTTCGTATGTATGTAGGTAGATAGTTTCGCTCCTGTGTGTTACGTGTTTAAAACACTTAATGAAAACTGGCAACGGAAACAAAATATAAATGACGAATAATACAGTCGAGGTATTCCCCATAAAACATAAACGGATAGAGTTGCCAACTTGGGACAACAAAATAAAACTGACTTACAATACAATCGAGGAATTCCCCGTAAAAAATAAACGAAAAGAGTTAACAACTTCGGAGATTCAAATTCTCTAGTTTTTTATTTCAATAAAAATCAATGTTACGTAGCGCGTTGTTCGAACCCCCCTCCCGCTCCTGTAACGCATCGTAACGTTTTACAATACCCCCCTCCCCCCAAATTGCGTTACGTAATACTTGAACGCCCCCATACCTATATATATATATATATATATATATATATATATATATATATATATATATATATATATATATATATATATATATATATATATATATATATATATATATATATATATATATGTATATTGATATATATATATATATACCTATATATATATATATATATATATATATATATATATATATATAATGTGATGATAATTAAACTTTACTTGTGTCAATTAAAATATTTTTGTGTACAATAAAATTTAATTTTTTTGAATTAGGTCAGTACCACACCACTTTGAACACAGTTTACAAAATATATTCTAAAGATATATAATTCCCAACAAACACAACATACAGCAATTGTACAGATACTGCATTACAAGTGCCACCTGAATACAGCACATAAATTGATGTATTAAGACTGCACAGTTTCTGTATTGATAATACTGCGTTTCAAAGAATGCAGTATTTAAAGTACAGTTGCTGTACAGTTTCTGCGCAACAAAAATGAAGGGTCTCATATGCAGCCAGTGAAGTTCAGTAAATGTGCAGCAACTGTGAAGCAATATCTGCAAACGCAAAATGGTCCGAATACTTGTACCAGGCACGCGGCATCGCATCGGACTCCAACCTACCCCAAGATGCCCCCGTCGTGGAGTAGGTCGGAGTCGTTACTCTTCAGTACGGTACGGTATCTCTACGTTGGACGCCATTTTCCATTTCATTGCTGAGTAAGATTTGTGGTATTGTGGTTGTAAAGATGGTGGAAAGATAACAATTATTGTTCTTTAACTTTTAACTGTACATAAGTAGGTACCTACTTTATTTTATTGTGCGGGACTTAGTGTATACCTATATAGTGTGTAATTTCCGCTCGACTTTATGGGCGGATTGCAATGATGCAGTCCCAACAAGATGAAATGAGGTACGTGAAAACACTGATATCTTCCTATGTTTTTATAACCTAAAGTAGTGGAATATTTAAAGACTTATACAGAGTGATATAGAACTTTTCCCAAAAGCGGAAGAATATGGAATTCAAAGCAAACGGCAATTGAACCGAATATTGAAAAGAAATGTTGAAAATGTCATAAAAATATCTGAAATTGAATCGAAAGTATTGACTAACCATCAGACTATCAATGATAATTCATTACCTTCGACTTCCTTTATTGTTGCACCTAATTTTAATAATCAGAATAATTTATTATCAACTAATGATTCTTCTGATAGTGACAGTAGTAGTAATGGTGTCTCAAAAAGTGTTAGTTGTATTTATGAAGAAAACGTAAAATGCTTTTTCTTACGTCATATTTCTCCTATTTTAGTAACCATACGAAGAAACAAGGGCTGCGAAAATGCTACACAGACGGAAGTCGAAACCACCATTAAAATATGGTTGAGAAATACGTATGAGAGAGGAGTGAGGAGCAGCCAAAAGCAAAATATACCTTCAAATGTATAAACCTCCATAGAGAGGGATATTTTGTTTATTATTATCTTTTGTTCATTATTCTTTTTTTTATATAGGTATATATTTTATTTTATATTTTAAATTCCAATTAATATTCCTGTTTTAGTTGTTTTTTTATAAGAAGTTTATATTTATATTGTATATCCGATTAATTTATGCTTAATATAGAATTTCCTCCAATTAAGCTAACTTTTCATTGGATTATACACCAAAACCGCAAATTATAGGATCAAGATTAATGATTTTTAGTAATTTTCAAAACTTTGACATACTGAATTCCTTAATCAAATTTACAGTTTCTGTACAGTAAAAACCGCGTTTGGTATGCAACCATAGCGTTACTACAAAACCTCGCTGCATTTGAATTGCAGCAACGCTGCACAATGGCTGTATATGAGCATTCATATACAGCCATTGTGCAGCGCTGCTGCAATTGAAATGCAGTATGTACTGTACAGTAACTGTACAATTCAGCGGGACATATACGGTCCGCTTTGATACAGTTACTGCATTACCATCGCTGCAGTGAAGTGCAGCAACGCTGTATAGTTTTTGTACATTGCCTGCGTTTCAGTGTTTGCTGGGTTATATAATATATAAGGTATGAGGTCTCATAAATTTGTATAAACCAGATATATGAACATATGCAGATCAAATGGATCAAAACTATTATTTATTTCAATTGTGAAATCAAGATTTTTCGTTGAAGTCTCAAAAGTGGTATAAGTTGCGACTCGTTCAATATAAATTAACATGTGATATGATCTTGTAGGGAATTTAATGCTGTACAAGTTTTATGCTGACGATTTTCCCCTGAAATTAACGAGTGAGGACGAAAAAGACAAAAATATATGAGACATGAGTGAAAAACAATAGTTTTTGAAAATTACCACCTTTCCGGACCGTTAGCACGAAAACGGTCCAGTTTTTCGCAAAAATGTATATAACCAAATTTGTAGTAAACTTAATAAGCTGAAACTGAAAATTTTTTCCTCTGCAACGCACCGTTTGCAAGTTATAAGAGAAAAACTGAAAAATTGAACATTTAGAGCCCCCTCAACCCTTAGCGGCACCGGAATTTGGAGGTACTTTATTTTATCTCATTCAGGCGATCCCCCTCTACATATTCCTGAGGTAATTGAAACTAGTATTTTTAGTTCCTCTGATTGCCCATTTTTGGTGTAGATTGAGTGGACTACATATGTACAATATATATATATATATATATATATATATATATATATATATATATATATATATATATATATATATATATATATATATATATATATATATATATATATATATATATATATATATATATATATATATATATATATATATATATTCGAATTGTTGTTGCCTGTGAACTATTTCTAATCTCTTGATAATTATTAGCAATAACAGGCTTGTTGAATCTTAAAAAACTCGATTTTATTAAAAAGTTGACGTTTCGCCACGACATTCGTGGCTTTATCAAAACTTTTGAAAAAATTGAAATTTCTTTGACATTTATTGATTTGAAAAATTTGAATAGAAACATACTACTATGTTTCACTAAAATTTTCCGGCTGTGGCCGTTCTTTGTTATTTGTTACGTGCTATTCAGTCCAATATTAACATTCAAATTTGTTATTATTAGATGGTAAGGGAAACCACAGAAACCTTTACCCACGTAATGTTCGAAATAGGTCCAAATTATTTTGTTTTTGAAGAGTCAAAGAATAATAATAATAGGGTACTATTTATCTTTTTTTCAAAAATTTCTCATTGCGGCTGTGGCCGTCTTCAGTTATTAATTACGTGCTATTTAGTCCAATATCAACAGACAGGTCCGTTGATATTAGATGGGAAGGGAACCACAGAAACCTTCACCCACGCAATGTACAAAATAGGTTTAAAATATTTGATTGTTGTCTTTAAAAAGTCGCGAAACGTCAACTTTTTAATAAAATCGAGTTTTTTAAGATTCAACAAGCCTGTTATTGCTAATAATTATCAAGAGATTATATATATATATATATATATATATATATATATATATATATATATATATATATATATATATATATATAAATATATATATATATATATATATATATATATATATATATATATATATATATATATATATATATACGGGGTGTCCCGTAAATAACACTCCAGAGTGACACTGGAGGCAGATTGGCTTCAGGGAAATCAGATGACATCAACATGACCTTAGTGAAAGTTTCCTGGTTTTCGAGATATTGCCACCTTTATGTTTTTTTGAATATAAGGTTGAATTTTTTTTTCCATTGATTTTTACATGGTTAAAAGCAAATATAGAATTTTGAATCATAATTTTCACAATAGATTTTCGAAATGTCTACCACCCTCTCTTAAACACGACCGGCATCTTCTAAAAATTGTCCTTTTGAATTAATTTGCCACATAGGTTGCTGGTTGCATGCACCGCACAATTAAATTTAGTACTGCTCTGTGTTTTATTTTTGCTCACCCTCTGTGTTCCTTCGATTTGCATTCTTATGACAGCTGGACTCTGTTTTGCTTGTAATTAGAGTTTGTTGATACTGTTATGTGCTTCTAACGACGATTTTGCATTATTATTGAATTCTCGATTACTTTGTGATTTGGACTGTTCTTAAAATTGCTATATTGCAATGACAAATCGACATAAGATGAAACCAACTTTGTGGCCCCCGCGCTCCCCAAACCTCATTCCTATCGATTTTTTTTAATTGGGGTTGTTTAAAAGATAAGGTCTATGGAAAACTAATTCGATCAGCAAATGAATTGCGTCAACGAATCAATCAAGCAGCACGTAAAATATCTGATTTGAGTTTAAGGCGTTTAAAAGGACAATGTTTGAGAAGATGCAGGTCGTAATAAAGAGTCAGAGGTAGACATTTCGAAAATCTATTGTGCTAATAATGATTGAAAATTCAGATCGAAATTCTTTATTTGCTATTAACGATATAAAAATCAATGGTATATTTTATTTATTTCATTAACATTTAGGATAGTAGTCAATAAAATTTCATATAAATGTATATATGTATATATATTGGTAAGCTCTTTATTGTGAAACAAAATTTACAAGTTTAAATAAGTGTGTTCATTGTGTATTTTGAAATGATTATTATCGCTCAAAAGCTGCTAAGTTGTGCATAATAAATTTTAAATATCATAAAAATAAGCTAAAATTGTAATCATACGTACTATATTAAGTCAAGTAGTAATCTAAAAAATCAAAACTAACTACAAACAAAAAAATAAAAAGAGCAAAAAGAAACCGGTAAGTCTCTTTGTTGCTCGACTTTTGTCAGTACTGATCACCAATTGAGTCAATGGCATTATTGATACCAAGCATCTGTTTCACGAATGCATCATCCTTCAGTAAGCCCCCGATCTCTTGAATTAATTGAAGTAGCGAGTTCTTTGGAAGATTAAGTTGTTCGTTGCACAGGTTTATCATATGGGACGTCTTGTTGTCAATCTGAAATGTAATAAGTATTACATGTAACCTTCCTTGGAGTTTTCTGTTAAGTGGACAATATAGTTATTAACGTAACAAGGCCGATATGTAGCAAATAACGGATGAGGTTGGATATTGTAATCCGAGGCGCAGCCGAGGATTATAACTAACCGAATCCGTTATTTGCGTATCGGCCGTGTATCGTTAAAAAATTTTCGTAATCCCGTTGAAAGATTATATTTTGATTCCGAAGAAATAAAAAACCCCGTACCTCGCAATTCTAAAGAAAAATCCCAACGTCGTGCACTCTGTTGTCATGGAACAGTTTGACAGTTTTATAAACGACGACCATGGATGAAATTGATGAACAAAATCAAATTCTTTTAGAAATATTGGGAGAATCATGTGCAGTGCAGCGAGAGTTGATTAACTGCCGAAAATAACTCAAGAGCGATATCAAAAAAAATATGAAAATTTTGAAATGTGGCGTAAAAGCAAGAATGTAAAAGTGGTTAATGAAGATGTTTTATTAGCCTATGCGAAATGAAAATCGGAGGTTTATTCTCCCAACTCGCTGTGGACCAAGATTTCAATGTTGTTATTGTAAGCAGAATGATGTTTTGAAATAAATATTTGAACAAGTGATTTCTTAACGGCCGCCGGCCGTTATGAAATTATAACGGCCGGCGGCCGTTAACACTGACTTTTCAATTGTCATCTGAATACCGTTAAATCAAAATAATAGTATGGGATTACGAAAATAATAATATTTGTCCACGACTGTACTATAAAACATTCATTATACATGTGCTTCCTAAAGTGTAACACTACCTATTATTCATTAGTGAATAATGGTTCATTATTCACTGCATGACGTCACACTTAGTACGTATATCTAAACTAGAGAACATCATTTACATTGTTATGATATTATTATTGTTAGATTTTGAAACATTGATTCATCTATAAATTCAAAGTCTTCGTTTATTTTCAATAATGGTTCTGTTAATATAAATAAATAAATGCAAAATTATCTATTTCATTTTTATCATAGTGAAAGAAAGGAATGGAATCGATGTCAAGTGAAATAGTTGACGTTTAAGTGAGTAGGTATGCAGTTTCCAGTGAACACAGAAAATGTTATGTCAACGCTTTTGATAACTGTTTTTATTGTTGAAAATGCAGATTATTACTAATTTTTTCGAGGAAGTCGTGGACAAAGTACTAGCACAAAATTATAATTTTTCACTCGGGTGAATTGCGACACTCACCTGCGGCTCGTGTCGCAATCTTCAACCTTATGAAAAATAGCAATCATTGCACTGCATGACGAAAATGGGGGGAAGCGGTTGAGTATAAACCTAGTTTCGGTGATTATTCCTCATATCAGCATGTCGGATTTTAAGAGTGGAGCTTCGCTCGCCTTCGTCTCGCTCTCCCCCAATAAATTAATAAACGCATTATTCATAAAAAGAGTTTTGTGTAAAGATACTGGATACTTGTTATATAACTTGCCATATGATACTCGAACAACTGAGTTGTACAGTACCTTGGGGATACCCAACATGAAACTCACCAAAGTGGTTGAACAGTGCAAACTGATATATAAAATTGAGCATGGCTTACTTAAATGCAATACTGAGTTGAAAAAAAGACTGAATATACACAATCATGGAACTAGACAGATGAATAACTATAACTTAGGCAATATAAGAACAAATAAAGCGAAGAATTCACCGATCTACCAGGCCGTGACAGTTTTTAATAACCTACCAGAAGATATTAAAAACCTAGAAAAATTAAACTTTTCTATAAAAAAAGTCAAATTACATCTTAAAAGCTGATATACCTACTCTCCATATTATAATAATGCGTTCACACATATTTTATTTTTTAATGAATAATATTATTCTACGGTAACATCGACTTGATCGATGATTTGTAGTCTTATTTATAATAAATAAATAAATTGTTCGCGTAGTAGGACGCGTGACGTCGGTACGTACCTTTTTATTTTCATCGAAGTCAGAAAATGTCATTTTCATTCTTTTTTTGCCGCTATCTTTGTAGAAAATTGTGAATTCGTCGCAGTTCTCTTTTATTTTGAAATAGATTCCGGCAATCAGATGACCCTTCTGGTCACGAGACAGTAGACTCCTAAAGTTGTAGACCACGTTCCTCCTTTCAGTAACATCGACCGCAGTCAGGTACGCTCTCGAGATATGTATTAGGGCGGTTTCTGAACTTTTAACGATATCGTCCTTGACTGTGCGCGTGTTCCACTCGATGTAATCGTCGTTCAAGGAGACGTACTGGTAGTTGTACTCTTTTCTCATCATGTTTTCGTCCGATTGAATGAACCAACCTAAAAAGGCAATTAATAGGTGATAAATGATTCAATTTAAAAAATATAGGAAATAATGTAAAAGTTTGAAAATAGGATATACAACTAATATTGTGTTAAGCAAATGATATATAAAAGGTTATTTGAGTTTTTTTTTCAGTTAGCTTTCTGAATGGAATGAATGAATACTTCATTAGGTACTTGATAATATTTTCATTGAGTAATATAGTAGTGCCTATCGGTTTCAACTTACCAAACTTTGTATTTCATGATCAAATTTATCTTAAAATTATTAACTTTCAAACTCGTGGATTGAAAAAAAAAATTAAAAATCAGTAGTGGATTATTGAAAGGGAATCCAACTAGATGCAACAACATTCAATACATATGAAAATAAGCGTTCTATTGAAAAAGAAAAATAAATACGTATGAAAAGGAACATTCATTCTATTGAATACGAAAACTAATTTTAGTATTGTTCTCTTCCTTAATATATCCAAAATAACTTATAATCATCATTTCTTTCGTGAATAATTTTTTCACCACTAGAATTTTAGTTTAGCACATTTGATAATTGAGGCATATTAGGGTATATTTCAATAACTGTTTTTTTCTCTTACATTTAAAATGCCTACGGATTATACACGTAAAACGTATTCTCGTGAAAATATTGAAAAGAGCTTAGAGAAAACGGCTGAGAAAAGACAAGCTGAAGAAAGAAAAAAGGACAGAAAACAGAAGCAACCAAAGAAAGTTTCTAGAAATAAAAAAGCAGCTGATTCAAGTTCAGAAGACTATTTTATAACACAACGAAAAGATGACTGGATACAATGTGTCAAGTGCTCGAGATGGTTCCACGAGCAGTGCACAGGCTTTGCAAATATGTGCATGAGATGTGGACAGAAAAATGCGAACTAACCATAGGTACCTTATGTTCCTAAGAGTGTTCTTTTTACCTGCTTATTTTTGACTCTAAAGTTTGCCAAAGAAGAATGTTTTTGTTCTCGCTTTGTTCTTGAATGTTTATTTTATTTTATGAAATGAGTTGTGAAATGTTTATTTTTTGTTTAAATAAAATATTTTATGCATGCAAATTGTATTAATTCGTCGAAATAAAATGTTTTTTTGGAGAAAAAAAGGGGTGGCCATCTCCACCGTCTCTAAAAATCATTAGTGGCCATCTCACCCGGCACATCCGGGAGTGATGGCCAGATTACATGTTTAAAAAAAAAATGGTGTAAAGCTCATTGATGTAACGATATTCGGTAATGCCCTTAATAAAACATTAGTTTAAACTGTAATGAAAAGTTTGCCATAAAATGAATCAGTTAGCCAATATCAAAAAAATATAGGATAATTGTTGACATTGAAAAGGAGGTAAGTGCCAAAATTGCCGAAAATTATTTTTTCACTGAAACGATTCTAAATGCCAATGCCAATAGCGTTGAAAAGGAGGTAAGTGCCTATCACCTCTCGTTTAGTTTTGAGCGGTGTCACAAGATGCCGCTGGTGGCAACAGAACTATCTATGTTATCACCTAAAACACAGTGCCATGAAGTTCAACAAAAAAACTAAATTCCAAATTTACTATTCGAATGTGTATTCACTTCTGATTTACTTAGCTGATTTTTGGGGCCAAGCAAGACAACAATATATCAATAGATTACAAATAGCCCAGAATGAAATAGTTAAAACTTTATTTAATTTTCCATAGGGAAAGGGAGGACAAATACAATAATCCTTTACAAAGATCTAAAAATTTTGAAAGTCCCTGATATAGTTAAACTGGATAGTGTCAAAATTATTTACAAAATCAAAAACAACCAAACTGAAACAGAAGTCAACCTAACTCAAAATTGTGACATACGTCATTACAACACGAGAACAAATCAACATTTCCACATACTACCAAATGCAACTAATGTTGGGAAAAGAAGGACTACCTTTCAAGCTCTACAATGGTTCAACAAAATTCCCGAACATATTAAAAACAGTCCGTCCATTGACAGTTTCAATAGAAAGATGAAAAAACTCCTCCTAGAGAACCTATGATTTGTAAAAAGTGATCTCTTCCTCTGAATACAATAGTTATTTAAGTTAAAAAAATTAATATAAGTTACTAAAATGTTACGACATGCATGTCACTCATACAATCTTACATGTTATACTCGTTATGGATCTTGTTATCTCTTAGAGTACTTGAATAAATAAAATAAAAAGAATGACTGTTTGCTTTGCACAGGTGACAAGTGCCGCAGCATGGGTTCACCATTCATTTATAAAGATATTTGTAAATAATCTTTGAATCTTTTTTTACATTATTATCTAACAATGTTTGCATGTAACCGTAAAGCCGCGGTCACACTAGGCTGTTTAGCAGCCGCTACTAACCAGCCGCTGGTAATATTGCCAGCAAGCAGCCTAGTCTGACCCAGCACTAGCGGCTGGTAAATGCCAGCGGGCTGGTGTTTACTAGCCACAATCAGAAGTTGAACATGTTTAACTTTTGAGCGCTGCTTACCCTCAGCTGGCAGTCACGTGATCTCCTCGCTGGCGCCAGACAGCCAATGTGAACCCCTAGTAGCTAACAAGCGGCTGGTGAATTAACACGTGTCTAGTTTGTTTTGCAGTGTTGGGTTCGCTTACTGTATTTTCTATTTATTTTTGCGATTAACAGTGAATATGGTTGACAGCAACAAGTGGTCAGGTAAAGACATAATTACATTCCTAGATATATTTCGAAATTATCCATGCCTGTGGGACGCTTCGACTGCAGACTACATCAACAGAAATGTCAAAGATTCGGCTTACAAGGAGTTACTGGAAAAACTTGAAGAACAAGGACTTAAAGCAGAATTGGCCCGATTGAAGAAAAAAATAAAAAGTTTACGCGATACGTATCGAAATAAAGTTTATAAAGTGAAAAAGTCTAAGAAGAGTGGTGCAACACAGCTTCCAAGTCACCAGCAACAACTGTACTAGCGGCTAGTAGGTTTATAATGTGAACCCTGCAGATCCAGCTGGCTGCTGGCGATATTGCCAGCGGCTGGTTAGTAGCGGCTGCTAAACAGCCTAGTGTGACCGCGGCTTATAGTAAATACATTTTCTACTCTAAAAGGTGCTTCTTGTCATTTATTCATGTATCAATTTGGTTTTTTGCTCCTCCTGGAAAATTCAAGTTTTGGCACTTACCTCCTTTTCATAGTCAACGCCTCAATTACTTCACACAATGCTTCTGTTCTTGAAATTGTCTACTTTAAGCATTCGACTGAAAGTGAATGCTGCATCTTAAAATTAATTATACGTAGGTTTCTGGAAAAAATTATGGTATCTACTATTTGATTACGGCAATGGATTTTTCTACTAACGCAGAAAACATGTTACATACTGTTGCTTATTTACGTCTCACGATTGAAAGGTTGCATACTCGAGTCCATAATCTATGCCTAATGTAAACTTTTTATTCTTTCAAATATCATTCACATAAAAAAAGCTAGATCTATAGTATCATATCACCATTTGCAATATCGTGTATACTAACCAGTATGTGGATAAGCATCATCTTCCATAGCTGTTACTACCCTTCCTACGTGATAACCAGGATCGCAGAGCATAAGTCCCTTGCGATTTCCAATCTGTATCTTCAAACAGAGAAGGACGTGCTCTTTTTCCGACGTGTATGCCGCTGCTTCTAAATATTCTCTTGTTGAAAGATACTCACTCAAGGATTCGATATTTTCCTCACAGGAAGCGACGAAGAAGTATTCGCTCAAATTAGGAAAAGCGACATCTAACTTGTGCAGTCTGTTCCATAATTCTAGAGCTAATCCTACGCAGGTGAGATTAGGTGGGCAAATTGGCGGAGAATAACTGAAACAAGAGATCAATGTATATTTTTATCTTTAAAAAGTTTTCGGGTTCATTTATATTACATCACAGTTGAAATAAGGTCTAATCAATGAAAAATATATGTCATCAACGTGCTTTACTTCGGAAACTGTTTAGTCCTTGTGAGCTACCGAACTTCCACCTCGAGTATAATATTTAAACATGAAACAAGCAGTTGATTCACTGATTGACACATTGGTTATTGAAAATACTCGCTTATTCATTTGAATTTGTAGTAATAGTAACCTTAACTGTGACTTTTTTCCAAGTCAACTGAATCTTATTTCAAAACGATTTTATTACACTATTTTTGGACCGCAGTTCCAAGAAGATACACACATTCATTCAGAAAATGATAGATAATTGTCTTGCTATTTGTTTGAGGGTCATAATAGCTTGCATTAAGTGCCAAACTGACAACTAGATTTAACAATTTCGAGTTTTTAAATTAGTATTCTGAAATATGAAACGTACATAGCAGGTATATGTTAGTGATTATTTACCTTCTGAAAAATTTGACTAGATTTCCATTACCCCATTTTTTATAGGCTCGATAAAAGGCTAGCATATTGTCAACTGTGTTATAATTCAGTTCCTGTAATAACCTCTGCAAGAATATTTCGATTTCACAGCATAATGTCTGATATTCGCCCATACTTTTCAACTTATAAGACTTCTGCTTGCTACTCTTCCATTTTGGTAGAGGTAAAGGATGTTCGATTGGCCAAACGTGTTTAACCTGAGTCTTATCTAAGAGTTTATACAGTGAATTGCCGATGTTATTATTGTTAAGATAAGGAGTTGGTGTTGATAGACTGCTCCATCTCTTGTTGAAGTAATCGAAATATTCGGCATCCAAGTCTTGCACATGTTTCAAAATCCATAGATCCAATTCATAGTCCTCGAGGTTCTTCAAGTTAGTTTCAGCATTGCTTGTTCTGGAGAGAGTCTCATTTAAGACTCTCGGTTCACTATCCCCTAAGAGGGGGCCTTCTGGTTCCCAGCAGACGCCATCATCGAGTCAACTTGGCCATTCGCTTCCCCAGCGCCCAACGGTGGGTACGAATGAATCCTCGGCGAGGTTCTCGATGAACAATTGGTCCACGACGCCATTAGATTTTGGTTTATTCGTTGCGTTCGACGACAGAGGTGCAGCTGCATTCTGATCAGCTGCATGCAAGTGTAACGGTTGTTTATCAAGCTCTGAAAATAGCAAAAATTACATGATTGATTTCGAATGAATTGTTAATTTTATGTTTATACGTTAAGAATGATTGATGATAAATTATATAAATTTAAGTTACGTGAACATGTTCTATCTTTTCGCTTTCTTCAAGGAATAGTACTCTGGCCACACTATTGTTTAATTGTTTAATTTTTTTTAATTGGTGTTTGTTATTTGGAATTTGCAGCAGCAAGTTGAGAAAAATTTACTCAATTTTTTTCATCAAATTTGAAATGCTATAAGTCGCCTACTCATGACTAGATATGGCTAAGAACCATATTGAACAGTAAAATTACAAATTGAATGCTTTGATCCGTTATATCTTAAATAATGAAACATTATTTTGAAAATAATTGTTCTCTTATCTGGATATAATATTTGAGATCACAACCTATCAATTTCGCTGCAGGCTAAGCATCAGCAATCGAAGCACATTGCATGAATAGGAATAATTAGGTTCTTTTTATCCTAGAATCTATAATTACCCTCTGTTAAAACTAGATCATAAATACGCCAACTTTTCAAATTAATTTCAAATCGACCTTGAGTACCCTGTAACTAAAAATAAAACATGTCATGTATTCAGATTCAATTGTATTTATTTAGAAGAATATTTTTTACTACGGTAATTGCAGAAATTTTAAAATATTTGATGATTATTTTGAACAAGTAAGAATATTGTTTATTTATTTTGTTCTTCTATTGATTACGAATTTAATCCCTTTAACATTCAGTATCTTATAATGCTGTATTGACCAACGTAGAAGGAACTTTGACTATTTAAATAATAACTGAGATTGAATTATCGCACATCACTTGGTGAAACATCATAAAGAATAAAGTATAAACTTTAAAATAAAAACACTTGGCTTATGTTTCACAATATAAAATATTTAGATACTGTATTTAGCAGTAACGAAAAGTCGACATGTTTCGAGTTATGAACTCATTATCAAGACTGACTACAGGAGAGTATTACATCCTAATTTATAAAACAGACAAAAGCAAAGGTGATACCTGAAAATCAATTTGTTCAACTCAACAGTCAACGAAACAATGTCTGCCTTGAACTTATGTTTGAAACAGAGTTATTTCAAATTTAATAATATAATATACAAACAAGAAGACGGATTGCCCATGGGATCACCGTTATCGCCTTTGTTGAGTGAAATTTTCATCAATAACTTAGAAGAAAAAATTTTCAATGCTGATAATAATTTAATTACTAACGTTTCATTATGGAGGCGTTATGTAGATGATATTTTTTGTATTTGGACCGTTACAGATAGGCACTTAGATAATTTCCTTAAATATATAAATACTTTCTACAACTCGATTCAATTTACAAAAGAAGTAGAAAACGAAAACGGTACCTTGAATTTCTTAGACGTTCAGATTGCTAGGAATTTGAATTATCTTACTTTCAACATTTATAGAAAACCAACCTTCACAGATACTTTAATTCACAGCGACAGTAACCAACACATTAAAATAAAAGTAAGTGCTTTTCATTCGTTCATACATAGGTTGTTCAAGATTCCATTATCGGAAGAAATTTTCAAACTGAAGTTAATACAATTAAATTATTAGCCATCAATAACGGTTACAATGAAAGTCTTATGGACAAGCTCATTGGGAAAAAACGAATAAAGTATCTGTTGCATTCAATATACTCCACGCAAACTATTAATGAAGAACAAAAATACTTCCCAATAAATTATGTGCCTAATTTGAGTAGCAAAATTTGTAACAGACTATCGAAAAATAACGTTAAAACGATTTGTACAAATAAAAGAAACTTGAAGTCATTCTTGGTCAATAATAAAGAAAAATCTAACATCGGAGAAAACAGTGGTGTTTACAAAATATTTTGCGACGAATGTCCTGCTTTCTATATTGGACAGACAGGAAGGAATATAAATATTCGTGTTAAAGAACATAAAAAGTCAATTTTACAAAACAAAAATACCACTGGCTCCTGTGAACATTGTATAAAATTCAATCACTTCCTGGATTTCAACAAAACCCAGTTTTTGCATTCAGGTAACAAAGGAAAGCGCCTTGACCATCTTGAAATTCTCGAAATAAGTTCCGCCCATAATAGTCAATTACCCCTTGTAAACGAACAAATTGATTTCCAGGTATCACCTTTGCTTTTGCATGTTTTATAAAATACGATGTAATACTCTCCTGTAGTCAGTCTTGATAATGAGTTCATAACTCGAAACATGTCGACTTTTTTCGTTACTGCTAAATACAGTATCTGAATATTTTATATTGTGAAACATAAGCCAAGTGTTTTTATTTTAAAGTTTATACTTTATTATTTAAATAATAAACTTTTTTGAAACAATATTCTCATATAGAAGTTCATTAGCAGTAAAATTTCATTCAGTATTAGTAACCAAAAAATTGGAGTCCATTTATTTTGAGTGGAAGTTTTCCAGATGTCTCAGCGTGCGCAAAAACTTGTAAAATTGAATTTTTCCATATTGCCACCGTTTTTTCGATTCATTCACATAACTTTTTCTAGTGAAACAATTCCTCCTACACACAATACATATCGAATGAGTGTTTCATTAATTTGGAAATATCGCGTTTATAAATATTGTAAAAATGGTGATAAACTATAGTTAATCTTCATGATGGGTAATTTTAATTGAAAATTGGTGCGTTTGTACTCTAATTCTTCTCGTTTGTACCTGTATAAATTTTTTGAAAAAAATGTTAAGGATAATTAGTTCTACATTTTCAATTTGTAATTGGATAGAGGCGTTGTTAACAATATACCTACGTTTCTGAAATCAACCATCAAGTTTAATTAGAAACTGAAATATCAGCATTTTGAAACGGAAGTTTAAGTGTTGCATAATTATCACGAACTGACTCATTGAATAAATTGTATTATCATCAAAATTATTGAATTTCTCGAAAAAGCTATACCTTTCATCTAATATAATTATTTTGTAATTATAAGGGGAACTTATCAGAAAACCTCCGAATGAGTAATAACAACAACAAAAATATAGCAGGAAGGTGTTGAAAAACTATTTTTTATGACTACACCGAATCATGCTTTACAGAACATGGAATTTGAATTTGTTATCAACTAAGGACAATAAAACTGTTGTCGTTATTGAGAAATAACATCACAATGTTCGAACCAGTGTTACCAACTCTACCTACTTTTAGGTAGATCTACCAACTTTTCAAATTTTTGAAAAATGATACTAATGCCTTTAATTTTTTTTCATCAATCTAACTTTCTATTTACCTAATCCCTCAACGGGTTCATTAAATATAATAAATAGAGAGAGGACATTACTTCATGCTCTGACATTTTATATACCTTTTATGCCTATTCGAAATTTGAATTGCGCGCTGCACGCACGCGTTAATAAGAATCGTCTTTTTCAATATAAAGTTTATCTATTGCATGAATTTGATAATTTCTTGGACTCGGAGGTTAGGTTAGTGAGAGTAAAATAGGTTATTAGGCTTTTGCACTGTATATTATTAAATAATGATAAACCGAGTTTAATTCAACATTTTCGCTTGCATCACAATATAAACGGCGTTCAAGCCGTCTTAAACCTCGCATAATCCAAGTTTAGTTAAACCACGGTTTATAATAAAACGGTGCAAGAGCCTATTTGTTAGCTCAATTTTTTGGAATAAAAAGGTGATGAAGCGACAAAATCTGAGTTTATGTTCGGCCTTTTCAGCCCACAATAAGCAACAATCCAAAATTTTATCAAAATCGGTTACTCTGGACATAACTCCATATTACCTAAGAGGTGAAATATTTGTTGCCCAATAGAAACATTAATTATGTGTATCATATTATTATTGTGAGGTATCTAGAAAACTTTTTAAAAAATGAGTGGTAGATCTACCTACTTTTCAAAGTAGGATTGGTAGGAAACTACCAACTTCTGAAATCATATCTACCTCCAAGACAAATTTCGAGTTGGCAACACTGGTTCGAACAGAACAGCGATGTTTCATAGTAAACCAATTTTAATGCATCATTGCACGAAGTTCTGGGGCTTGAATAAAATATGTAGCTATTTGCTACTCTATACCTACTGCATTTTGATTTATACAGCAAGCAGGAATGATAACTTTGGGATCTTATTAACGGATGTTCGGAACCTATAGTCGGTTACGAATTCTTCGTTTCATGTGTTCCACTTGTAACGAAGGTAAACGTACTATTATTATCTAGCTAGACATGAGTATTGAAATACGGCCAGCTTTATTCTTATGCAGTACTTCCGTTACATTAACGATTGACGTATGTATAGTTGTTTCCGTAGTTGAGTCAAAGTATGAACAGTTATAAGTCATGACGAACACGTTTAAATTTGAAATTTCGTCATATCCTGATTTAAAACTTTTTTTGATTTTGGTCATATTGTCGCTACTAAGAGAAACATTTCAATCAAATCCGGTTGATAATATATGAAATTTTTTGATTATAATTTTATGTCATTAAACCTTGTATCACTAAATTTTTAATAAATATAATTTTATGAAACTTTAATTCTATTATTAAAAAAAGAAATGTCTCTCATATTATACTACAAGATCAAGTATAACTCTACCTCATAGTTTAGTTTCAATTTTTTTTTATTTCAGTATCGGAAATTAAATTCTATGAACGTCCAATACATTTTTGTACGAATTACTTTGAATACCTACTTGTTATTCTAGTATTGAGTCTCAATTACATAATAAGATACAAAATTTCCAAACTCAAGTTTAATAACACAAAAATATATTGTTCTATATTATAGCGTTTGCATCTAAAAATGCAACAATTTTCAAATAATGTTGCGTTACCTTAAGAATAACGAGGTAACGACAAAGGGTAAAAATGGCACGAAATGGTGTCCTTGTATTATTTTTTCAAAAAAAAAAGGTTTACCTTATTGTTTTTTTGGAGTAAATTTTCAGTGGGGGACTAGTTCAGCTCTAAAGTTCCCCTTGCACAATACGTTATATAGTAATGTTTCGTTGAATGACGTGGCCGACTTGAATAATTTGATGAAACATTTCTAATGGAGTCGATATTTGTATAGATATGAATTTAAATCTTAAAATTAATTTTACTTAGCTACATATTCAAATTATTTCTGAATAGCTGAATTTTCAATCTTTCAGGTAATTGTAGTGAGATTGAAATTTATTTCAACTATATACCTATATATATATATATATATATATATATATATATATATATATATATATATATATATATATATATATATATATATTTATTCGAATAGTTGTTGCCTGTGATCTATTTTTAAATTCTTGATAATTATTAGCAATAACAGGCTGGTTGAATCTTGAAAAACTCGATTTTAATAAAAAATTTGACGTTCCACTATGATATTCGTAATTGAAATTTCTTTGACATTTATTGATTTAAAAAATTGAAAAAAACAGGGCTGCTTAGTATATGCTATTCAGTTCAATATTAACATTCAAAATTGTTATCACCAGATGGTAAGGGAAACCAAAAAAACCCTCACCTACGCAATGTTTGAAAATAATAATAAAAGGGTACTATTTATCTAACAACAAAGAAATGAGTCATGGGAAAACATTAAAGAAGTGGAGTAGAATTATCGGTATAGACGCTTATATGGAAGCAGCCGTTGACACGTGTTTCGGACTCTTTGGTCCTCATCAGAACGGCGTAGCCAAGTATTGGATTGAAAATTTGAAGATGAAAAAAGTACAACAAACAAAATCCTTAGATAAGGAAGATAATCACACAATTGTGGTTTATTGCCGTTCTGATGAGGACCAAAGAGTCCGAAACACGTGTCAACGGCTGCTTCCATATAAGCGTCTATACCGATAATTCTACTCCACTTCTTTAATGTTTTCCCATGACTCATTTCTTTGTTGTTAGATAAATAGTACCCTTTTATTATTATTTTCAAACATTGCGTAGGTGAGGGTTTCTTTGGTTTCCCTTACCATCTGGTGATAACAATTTTGAATGTTAATATTGAACTGAATAGCATATACTAAGCAGCCCTGTTTTTTTCAATTTTTTAAATCAATAAATGTCAAAGAAATTTCAATTACGAATATCATAGTGGAACGTCAAATTTTTTATTAAAATCGAGTTTTTCAAGATTCAACCAGCCTGTTATTGCTAATAATTATCAAGAATTTAAAAATAGATCACAGGCAACAACTATTCGAATAAATAATTAAATATTGCAAGCTGAAAATATGGCAATGATCCTAAACTTAAGCTGAGGGTTTTAAACTTTGTTATAACTGTAAGTACCCCTTTTTAAAAGATTTGAAATTCTAAATAAATAAAAAATTTCATTGAAAACGGCTACTTTCATATAAACGAACTATTCCGATAATTTTGCTCTACCTATTTAATATTTTCCAGCAACTAATTTCATTGTTATTGTTTATTTACTCGTTCTTAGATCTCGCGGATAACATTAATCGCCTCCGTGGCAAAGTTTGACCAAATCTCCCATACCGGAGAGTTCAGACAATAAACCACAATTGTGTGATTATCTTCCTTATCTAAGGATTTTGTTTGTTGTACTTTTTTCATCTTCAAATTTTCAATCCAATACTTGGCTACGCCGTTCTGATGAGGACCAAAGAGTCCGAAACACGTGTCAACGGCTGCTTCCATATAAGCGTCTATACCGATAATTCTACTCCACTTCTTTAATGTTTTCCCATGACTCATTTCTTTGTTGTTAGATAAATAGTACCCTTTTATTATTATTTTCAAACATTGCGTAGGTGAGGGTTTCTTTGGTTTCCCTTACCATCTGGTGATAACAATTTTGAATGTTAATATTGAACTGAATAGCATATACTAAGCAGCCCTGTTTTTTTCAATTTTTTAAATCAATAAATGTCAAAGAAATTTCAATTACGAATATCATAGTGGAACGTCAAATTTTTTATTAAAATCGAGTTTTTCAAGATTCAACCAGCCTGTTATTGCTAATAATTATCAAGAATTTATATATATATATATATATATATATATATATATATATATTCCTGATATTAAACTTGAGCAAACAAAACTTGTTCCAGTAGGACCAGTTACATAAATCATGTACCTAGGTAAGTACTTGATATCAACATATTTTACCAACGTAGTTTGCCTTATTAGAAATTCAACATTGAAAAATCAATCATATTGATAAAAAAATTTCCATGTTAATTAAAACCCATTCTTCTCGAAATATGAAATAAAATGAAGTGATGAAAATTTATACAAACATTTTAACGTTATCCTGGCCTAGGAAAAAGTAACATTTCACACACGAAATGCCAATACAAATGATAAATTATCGTTTTGCACAAAGACTAGGCTAGATAAAATTGTGGTTATTCATCTAAAGATCGACAATTAAGTAATAACATGTATATAAAGGTATATAATCATTACTCACCCATGCAACGATGAAGTCAAAAAAACAAAATAAACGAAAATAGTTTCTTGAAGAGTGTTGGAACAACAGTCACCGAAGGTTCTACCAAACTGTTGAAAGAAAAGTGAAACGAGGTTTAAAAATTCTCCCTCCCGACCTGTCGGCGAAGCGTCACTGGCCGCCTGCTCGCTCTTCGAATCGGGCGTGTACGTCACTGATCGCGTAGCTTGTGACGTGGGGTAAATTGCGAAGCGGAGAAGAATTCGCGGAACTTAGGCACTGGGCGCTTAATCACTGAAGTTTTCCGAAATCACAGATTAATAGAAATTCACAGTCCGCAATGAAACGTTCCTAATGAAATGTTTATAAAAGCACAAAGAAGGTCGGTGGTGAGTCATCTGAACCGTCACGGAATTGCACATGTCTGAAAAAAAGAGGACAATCGGTTAATATGCCTAACAGTAGAATTAGGCCAAGCTACAGAGATTTTTGCATGTAAAAAGTGTTAGAAGAAAACCAGCTCCGCCATTGTTTGTAAAATAGTTCCACATGATATAGTGTTATGTTTTTCAGTCGACTTTATTATTTATATCTTTGTTATTAACATAGCATTTTTTTAGTGTTTTGCTTATAAAAATGAAACTATCAGAGTAAACGGGATGGTGTCCATAGACTTATTGTAGAAAATGAAAAAACGAAGAAAATGAGAAGTGGGGCGACTCGATCAGACCCTTAGTTTGAGAGGAAATCGGAAAAAACCGGCCAAAATGCAGTTTTTTCAAAAATTCTTAACTCGCTTATTTTTTGAGTTGTAGCGTAGATCCTCCGGCCAGTATTAGCTATTGATATAAACTTCATTTGTGCGAAGATCAGAAACTGTCCGATGCATAGTTTTTGATCTGTGGCCATTTGATTATGTTACTTTGCAATTTTCCAGCAGACCTGAATGCGACAGGTATGGTCCGATTTCAATTTACAAAAAAGATTTTGAAAGTAGAATTCTCATAGTTCAAAACGTTCATCTTGGTTTTTCATAAAAACGCTGAGAAATATGTTAAAAATGAAGCTGATTATGACAAAAAACGGCCGAGCGCGTGAGAGTAGATGAAGAGTGGGGGTTTACAATGATTATCTGACAACGTTTAGAAATTACTGTCATGTTCAAAATGCCGACGCTTTCGAATGCCATGCTGCTCTACCCCCACTCTTCAACTACTCTTACGCGCTCGGCCGTTTTTCGTCATGTTCAGCTTTATTTTTAACATATTTCTCAGCGTTTTTATGAAAAACTAAGATGAACGTTTTGAACTATGAGAATTCTACTTTCAAAATCTTTTTAGTAAATTGAAATCGGACCACACCTGTCGCATTCAGGTCTACTGGAAAATTACATAGTAACATAATCAAATGGCCACAGATCAAAAACTATGCATCGGACTGTTCCTGATCTTCGCACAAATGAAGTTTATATCAATAACTAATATTGGCCGGAGGATCTACGGTACAACTCAAAAAATAACCGAGTTAAACATTTTTGAAAAAACTGCATTTTGGACGGTTTTTCTCTTAAACTAAGGGTCTGATCGAGTCGTCCTACTTCTCATTTTCTTCGTCTTTTCATTTTCTACAATTAGTGTATTGACACCATCACGATTACTTTGATAGTTTCATTTTTATAAGCAAAAAACTAAAAAAAAATGCGATTTTTTTCATTAAATTGTTAATAACAAAGTCATAAATAATAAGGTCGAATGAAAAACATATCACTATATCATATGGAACTATTTTACAAACAATGGCGCAGCTGGTTTTCTTCTAACACTTTTTACACAAAATGCTCCCTACAAATCTCTGTAGCTTGGCCTAAATGGCTAGATTTTCCTCAGCCGGATTTGTTTCGTGGAAAATCCTTGAAGTGACACTGGATTGTAAATAATTATCTGTAGGCCAGTCAGTTTAGGCATTGAAAATCGAAAATTTAACAATAATTCCAAAAGTTTTTAAATTTTGGTCAAGTGAATGCGACATAGAGAAAGAAACAAATCTCATTTTGCAACCTTTTCCGAAGTCCGGCGAACATTGTTAAAATTGCAATAATATTGAATTTTGCCTTATACTTCTGAAAAAAAATCCAAAAGTTCTGCAAACTTTGAGTAGTATTAAATATATTATTTCATATCACGCATCAAATTTGCAACCGATTTAAGGTTACGGAATATTTTTTTCATTCAAAATTTACGTTTTTCTTTGATAAACTGACCAAAAAAATTCCAAAACTTCTGCAAAATTGACAGATATTTCGGAAAAATATACCGAACAGTTATATGAATTTTCAACCTTTTACATTGACCGGAACATGTTTATTTATAATTTTTTGAATTTGTGGTAATTTTTTCGAGCAAGATGGTCTCGAAATAATCACAAAATTTTTAAAACTTGGTTTCAAATTTAAAAAATATCTAATCTAATGCATTTGCAAATTTGCAACATTGTACGCGGATCGGAACATTATGCAATTTGCAGAAATATAAAAATCATATTTTTGCAAATTGCATAAAGTTCCGGACCGCGTACAATGTTGCAAATTTGCATATGCATTAGAATAGATTTTTTCTGAATTTGCAAAGTTTCAAAACTTTTGTAATTATTTCGAGACCATCTTGCCCGAAAAAATGACCACGAATTAAAAAAATTATAAATAAACATGTTCCGGTCAACGTTAAACGTTGCAAATTTATACAATTGTTCGATATATTTTTCCGAAGTTGCAGAACTTTTGGAATGTTTTTTGGTCAGTTTATCAAAGAGAAACGTTAATTCTGAATAAAAAAATGTTCCGTACTCTTAAATTGCTTGCAAATTTGATACGTGATATGAAATAATATATTTAATACTACTAGGACAAAATTGAATGTTATTGCAATTTTAACAATGTTCCGGACATTTCATAGTTTGTTTTTATCTCTTTGCCGACACATTAAAGTTTGAAAAATTTTGGAATTATTGTCAATTGATTATATTCAAGTTTGTATGTACTACAGTCTAGTCAAATCTAGTTCACCGAACCACGAGCTAAAAGTTTTATAAAAAAAGCAATACAACTTTTGTCACATGTTGGAGATATGAAACACTAGATTTCAATTTCAAATACATACTTGGTTACACATTATCTATTATTTACTCATTTGCTAGAAAAGATTAGATACTATTCAAAAATAGTTAACGTTTCGTCACATGATTCATTATTTTTTCGAAACAATTTTGTTACTTGAACTCCAAAATGGAAATGTAAAAAAATAGTTTCTATCCGACTAAATGATTTGTTTGTATACAATACTTCATTCGATAAACCTGCCATTGGATGTTGACGAAGAGGGTTTTGAAGAGTATGTACCTAATCTAATTTCTTTTATTTCACGAAAATGTTGTGAAGTTGGAATAAATTCTGTAATTAAATGTACATAGTTTTTGAATAATGTGACTTAATTCTTCTCCATCAACTGTTATTGCTTAGGTCGGAAAGTTATTTAAAATCCAGCACAGACAAGAATTTCATGAAATATATGATGTAGATGTTAAGTATACTGTAATATACACCTACACTATATTAATGGTATCTCCTCAGGAAATTCTTCCTAAGAAACATTGAAAATATATTTTCAGAAAATTTAGAAATTGAAATTCAATATGAAAATTTCGGGAAGAAAATATTTTCTCAAAAAAACATTACTCAAACATCAAAAAATAAATACCACGAACATATTCGTATGGTTTTCCGCATAATATTCAAGATTTTTCTTTCATCTCGAGGGACCTACAGTTTAACGCCGGTTCCGAACGGCCAATGGGCTTGTCAACGATGTACATTACCCATCAATTTAATCATATATATATATATATATATATATATATATATATATATATATATATATATATATATATATATATAGAACCATTAAATTCCGGACATACAAAACACCCAAGAGCAAGGTGGGTCTCGAATCCACAATCCTCGGTTTACAAACGGCACAAGAGGTACACTTTACCGCTGGTCTACCGAGGCCTCCTTGCTGTTTAAGATGTTTAAAATTAAAATAATAAAAATTGGAAGGTTTTCAACGTGTATTGTTTATCAAAAATAACACTTCATTTTAATAAAATGTTAATAAAATAATACTTTGTATTATCTACAACTTGTTCAGAAGCTGAATTTTATAATATGTAGGTATATTTTATATTATACCCATTCAACATTTTGATTAGTTGAAATTAGTTGCTAAACGGTAAATAATGAAATGCAGTATTATTCTCATGATTAATGTGAAGAATATATTTTTAAAATACTTGGAATGTATTGTATTCATTCATCAATTGTTTACCGTATCGTTGATCTGGGCAATAATAAATTTTCCCGAAAAGATAGGTCGGTAGTTAATTATTTTCAGAATGTCTGTAATGAATACTATATATATATATATATATATATATATATATATATATATATATATATATATATATATATATATATATATATATTATGGAAATGAAAAATGAATGTATGTAAAATTACTCATGAACATTACCGCTTTTATCTAATCTGAAAGTATAGTTTTATTTGCATAAGAGATTACTGAATGCGATACATATCCCAATTTCTCACTGATCACGTGTTGCGTTATGGGAAGGTGACAATTAATTCTGAAAACGCCACGAGTATCGCGAAACTTGATAATTCTTATTGTTAACGTTATCTTATCGAATATTTCCCCAGATATCATTAGAATTTCAGCCATATTTGGCCTTGGCTAATTTTTTGCTATTGGTTGCAATATGCAGTGTTCCACAATGGGAAATAATGACACTAAATATTCCGATAAAGCTCGATATGCTTCATACGAAGTTATTGTCATGTTCTTTTCTTACAAAGTGTCTGTAACTACGCTGATTCAAGCCCTCCTAGATATGACAAGATCTAGTCTAGAGTAAAGATTTTTGTCACAGAAGATCTCGTTTGGTAGAGGCAGGTCCGGAGCTTGGGTTGGAAAGGCCTCGAGGGCAAAAGACAATTTGGGGCCCCATATTGAAATCACTTGTAATGATAATATCGTATAAATATTGAATAAGAATGACAGTTTTCTGTCGTTAATGACGATATTTATTGTTCACAACTTGTAGAAACTCTCTCTCTCTCTCTCTAATGACACTACAGCCCGCTTCGGGCCTTGCCCTCCCTTAGTTTTCTTTCCCATCCATCTCGGTCCATCGCTGCTCTCTTCCAGTTGCGGACGTTTAAGATGTTTTTTGCATCCTCTGCGACTTCTTCCTGCCACCTTTTCCGGGGTCTTCCTTCCGGTCTGCGCCCCTCCATTCTCGCTTCAAGAACACTCCTAGGCATCCTCTGCTCTTCCATTCTAACTACATGACCAGCCCATCGTAATCTTTGTATTCTGGCGAATCTAGATATGGAGATCTCTTTATATTTTTCATATAGCTCGTGGTTGTATCTTGATCTCCACTGTCCATCTTCTTGTGTTGGTCCAAAAATGCGTCTCAGAATTTTCCTTTCAAAAGCGTTGATATAGTTTTGCCATGTTCTATGTTAGGACCCATGTTTCGCATCCATACACTGTTATGGGCCTGATCATGCTCTTATAGATTCTGATCTTGTTCTTTGGGTATACATCACGGTATCTGAATATGTATAGGAGCGCAAAGTACGCTCTGTTTGCCTGGGCTACTCTTCTTCGGATCTCTGGTTCCTCACTTCCATCTTTGGATATGTTTACTCCCAGGTAGGTAAAGTTTGTTACTTTCTCCAGGTTGTCATCACCTACAGTCACGTTTTGCAGAACTCTGGTTGAGCGTGTTTGCGTTAGGACTTTTGTTTCATCCACGTTTATTGTTAGTCCTACCTCGCTGGCTTTGTTTTCCTTGTAGAAACAGTTATTATAATCTGCAGGCAATATCCTACATGTAGAATGTTTGCAAATGCTCTTATGACATCTTGCTACAAACGCAGAAACTTAAAACTAAAAACACTTTTTTCTAGATTTCACAGAAGAAAATTTGTTTATCACTTTATTAAATTCAATCTTGCGCGCTCTTTGATTTTCAATGGACAGTAGCGCTAAATGACTAAGTCTATTTTGTCCCATTGAGGTACGCAAGTAGTTTTTAATTAACTTCAATTTAGAGAAAGTCCGTTCAGCTTTCGCAGTAGTGATAGGGACAGTTAGAAATATTACAAAATTATGGTCGATTTAAGAATGGGAGGATCAGCTAAAGACTCGATACCTGCGGCTATCTATCGTCAAAAATTTCTATCGATTATAGACGAATATAGAGAACATATAGTCATTTACACAGATGGATCTAAATCGGAAAACGGCGTGGGATGCGCGTTTGTGGTCGGGGAGACGGAGGAATATTCCTGGACGCTGAACAGACAGCATCTGTATACTGCGCTGAGCAGTATGCAATATAGCAATCACTGTTTTTCTGCTCAATGCGTTGTCTTGGATTGAATGTTATTATTGCCAGCGACTCTTTAAGTGCTTTGCAGGGTTTGGCGGCCCTTTACACCACAGACCCTCTGACACAGGATATCCAAGGCCAGTTGAGTCACCTAAAACAACAGGGATGCGAAGTCACCTTCCTCTGGGTACCGAGTCATGTCGGTATCCGAGGAAATGAACTTGCGGACGCTACTGCGAGGCAGGCATCGTTAGATGGTACTGCAGATGTGGTGTTGATGAAGTCCACTGATGCGAAAGCTTATTTGAGGAGTAGGGTCTGGAACATATGGCAGGAGGAATGGGCTCGGTCCCATACCCAGCTGAGGGAAATTAAGCCCACTGTTTTGATCCCTTATTTTGACATTTCGCATAGAAGGGCGGAAACTATTAAAGTACATAGGCTGCGTATCGGACATACAGCCCTTACTCACCAGCATCTGCTCAGTGGCCGAGTGGCGCCTTCGTGTGATGACTGCCAGGTCTCCCTCACTGTGCGCCATATACTGTTGGAATGCCCTTCATACTCCCAAGAAAGATCCAGGCATAGTATTAAGAGATTACTTATAAGCAACCTTGGAGATAGAGAAGCTATCTCTTGTGTCCTTGCGTTCCTTAGGGATATCAACGTTTTGTCAAAGCTGTGATCATACATATAATGTTTTATTTATTTATTTATTTGTTTGTTTATTGTTTTATTATATAATTTTTCTCATATTATTCATATATTATGTAGTATTACTATTTTACTCAATTGTAGACTGTTCTATATAGGTAATCTTCTCATATCAAATTTTGTTTTTAATTATATATAGTATATGTATTTTTTTAGCGATAAGTTTGACTTGTAGAGCTATTACTAGTGACGAAATGACCATAGTAGTTGAAGTCACTATAATTAACAATAAAAAAAAAATATTACAAATGCTGTGCAAACATCTGGATAACTGGACGACAATGACGCATTTTGAATCATCAAGAAACGGGCTAGCTCTTTGACATTTTTCATTGAATTGATTTCGTTTGAAAATGTTGACCGTACAGAAAGCAACTGAGAGGAAAAGGAAGGTGACACATCATTCGAAAAGGTTTTGGAAAACAAATCAGCTTCTTGCTCCAACTCGAACTGAATTTGTAAGATACTGAGGTTGCAGGATTTTATAAGTTTTCAGAGCATTTTTCATTCCAACAAACCTAGATTCAAGTTGCGATAATATTGTATCTATCATCGGGTAGAAAACATTAACTCGAAGGCGCTGTTGAGGATCATTCAATCTCTCATCTTGCGACAACTCATCAAAGTGAGACTTCACCTTACGTGATCTTTTGTCTAGAAACTTTTTCTCAATTTTCCACTTATCGCAAATTTCTGACACATTCATCAGTAATGAATTGAAATTTTCTCTCAAGCTCTGAATTCTCTGTAACGCGTTTTTAACACGTTGAGTGCCGAGCCAGAATTTGCTATAGGGTCCAGTGCGCCGCAATAATTTTATTGTGAATTATCGATTGTTGTCTACTTTTATCAATTTCTGTATCATAATTGAATCGATTGATAAGATGAATTTGATTTATTGAGCTGTGAATAAAATATATACACACGGCGTCTGATTTTGATTTTCATACTACGCCCTGTGCATATGTCATAAGCACGAATACAAATCACAGTAAAAAAGTCATGTACGTATGTACAGCTTGTCCTGAAAAACCACCAGGCTGCATAGAATATTTTTTCAGACATCATAAGTCGATGCCAAAATGATATTTTCCAATTATGTTTATTTCTGTATCAAATCCCTAAAATGAATTTTAAATTTTTTTCTTTTTAGTGAAACGATTTTGTGAAATCACCGATACTTTCTGAATGAATATTTTTTCGAATTTTACAAAAGAAATAATGGAATACGCTATCCTATAAAAACTCAAAAAAATTTTTCAATGCCTGCAATCCAGAAATAATGATAAAAATTATAATTCTGAAAATATACAACAAATCACCCTGCTATTTAACTATGGGTTGATTGTACGCCGTAGCAATCCGTGCCACATAAGAGAAGTAAGGTATATATGCAGAATTCATATACACATGGCTTGGAAGTTTAACACTGTTCATGTATAAAATCTATACACACGGCGTCCAGAGACTTGCCAATGTGCATCATATGTATTCACACGGCAGTCAACGTGTTCAGCTGATCATACGCAAAAAAAAAGATTGATTTTTTCTGACTGCAATAATTTTGACGGTAAAATCATTATTTGCAAAATTTCATTTTGAAGAACGAGGAGAAAGACAAAACCAAAAGTTTCAATTTTTTTTTTGAATCCCCAACCCCATGTTTCTTTCGTCAGACTTTTTGTTTTCAATATTATTTGGCTTAAACATTTTAGTACATCACGAAACCTTTGTTTAAAAGCATGAACAGCATCGTACCAGAAAAGCGAGTTGGATTGAATGTTTTCAAAGTGGGTGCACCTGTAATTTCTCTATTTAGTCCTCTGTTGCAATCCTGAATACTCACCGCTCATGACCGTTGCACCATCGTATGCCTGAACCCGACATTTTTGAATATTAAGACACTTTGCATTTAGGGAATCTGATACAAGTTATCAGCTTCATTTTTATCGGAAAAAATTATTGCATTTAATTTTTCAAAGAAATTAGCAATTTTCTATTATTATATCAAAAAACGCGCTCAAGCGCCATCACTAAAAATTTGACATATGACAGATAAGATGGATTTGATGATCCGATAAATGCTTTTCTAAACGAGACCAACTTTGTTGAAATCCGTTCAGTAGTTTAGAAGTTACAGATGCTTATTCAAAAAAAAACATTGAATCATCCCCCACCACTTCATTGCAATAGATACGTCAAAAAGGGTAAAACAAAAATTACGCGAATAGAGCTAACTTTGAAAAAGTATATGTTTCTGTGATACATTTACTAGGTGAATTTCAGAGAAGAATCACTTTAAAAGTTTTAGATGGGCGGCCATCTTGGAAACATAAAAATAATTTCCAGGATTTTGTATTGGCCACTATAATAATAAAATTTTTCACCGTAAGTCTCTACGACGAATAGTTTACGAGATACAGCACTTTGCATTCTTATCTGGCCAGCCTGTACAAGTACCGGGTGTCTGATTAAGAGAGTCGCGCGGCTGTATCTCACAAACTATACGTCGTAGAGACTTAAAAATTTTATAACCAAAGTGGCCAACAGAAAATCCTGGAAATTATTTTCAGGTTTCTAAGATGAACGCCAGGGGGCGTAACCGCCATCTGAAACTTTTAAAGTGATTTTTTTCTGAAATTTATCTAGCGAATATACCAAAAAAATATTTTCTGTTTAAAGCTGAGCTTCATCGAGTCATTTTTATTTGACACTTTCTGACGTATCTATTGAAATGAAGTGGTTGGGGTTTATTCATTGTTTTTTTTGAATAAACAGCTGTAACTCCTGAACGACTGAACGGATTTCAACAAAGTTGATCTTGTTGGGAAAAGCATTTATTGCTTCATCGAAAACATTTTATCTGTGGTCTGTCAAATTTTTAGTTATGCCAGTAGAGAGCGTTTTTTGATATAATAACAGAAAATTGTTAATTTCTCTGAAAAATTAAATGCAATAACATAACTTTTTTTCCTTAAAAATGTATTGTGATGATGCCAAAATAGGCTAGTGAAAACCGTATCTCGATACCTTATTCCTAGCCTGAAATATCAAAAAAGAAAATTTGGTTATCATATGATTCAAAAAGACGCCATTACACCGGTATTTATTTTCATTTATCTGTATTCTTTCCAAGAATCAATGATGGAATTTAATATTTTCAAGATTTTCAAAAAATAACATTCTTATTTCAAAAACTTCAAAAAAAATCGAGTGGGAGCATAATAACCAATGTAATAATATGCAAGTGCAATGTAGTCAGTATATGAAGAGCAAGCCATGGAGGAAAATCATATGCCTAAAATCAACTTGTCAACAAATACTGAAATTATACATATAGTGGCAGTTTAATAAGTTTTTGTGGCACACATAAGTAAGGATTGAAAAAGATTGAAATACATTTTACAAACAATGAAGCTGTTGATATCACTGACGGTATATTTTGAAATTCTTCAAAATGTGGCATTGGCACAAAGAATATACAGCGCTCTATATTCGGCGTCTACGCCATGCGAGAATTTTTCCGCGTTTAGTCCGAAATTTGCGTAATACTGGCAGCTTCGACCCTATAAATTTCAGATAAAAATTTCCTATTTTCTTCAAATATGCCCAACAAATTCTCGCATGGCGTGAACGCCAATTTGGAAATCGAGTTCTATATAATCTTTGTGCCATTGCCGCATTTTGAAAACTTTCAAAATATACCGCAAACATATCAACATCTTCATTGTTCGTAAATGCATTTCAATAGTTTTCAGTCCTTACTTGTGTGTGTCACAAAAACTCATTACACTGCCATTATAAGTTCATTTTTAATATTTGTTGACAAGTTGATTTTAGGCATTTATGTTTCCTTCATGGCCTTCTCTTCTTATTCTGACTACCTTCTTGCACTTTCACAAATTATATTTATTGATTATTATGCCCCTGAACGATTTTATAAAATTTGTTTGAAATAAGAATACTAGTACCTATATGATAATCATTGAATGATGAAATTTCATCATTGATTCTTGGAAAAATATAGATAAATGAAAATAAATGCCGGTGTGATGTCGTCTTTTTGAATCATATGATAACTAAATTTTTTTTCTTCGATATTTTAGGCTAGGAATAAGATATCGAGATACGGTTTTCACTAGCCTATTTTGGCATCATCATAATACATTTTTATGGAAAAAAAGGTTTGTTATTGCATTTAATTTTTTAGAGAAATTAGCAATTTTCTGTTATTATATCAAAAAACGCTCTCTACTGGCATAACTAAAAATTTGACAGACCACAGATAAAATGTTTTCGATTAAGCAATAAATGCTTTTCCCAACAAGATCAACTTTGTTGAAATCCGTTCAGTCGTTCAGGAGTTACAGCTGTTTATTCAAAAAAACAATGAATAAACCCCAACCACTTCATTTCAATAGATACGCCAGAAAGTGTCAAATAAAAATTACTCGAATGAAGCTCAGCTTTAAACAGAAAATATTTTTTTGGTATATTCGCTAGATAAATTTCAGAAAAAAATCACTTTAAAAGTTTCAGATGGCGGTTACGCCCCCTGGCTCCATCTTAGAAACCTGAAAATAATTTCCAGGATTTTCTGTTGGCCACTTTGGTTATAAAATTTTTCACCGTAAGTCTACGACGTATAGTTTGTGAGATACAGCCGCGTGCCTCTCTTAATCAGACACCCGGTACATTAGGGATGAGTGAGTGGATATTTATGGAAGAGAGGAAGTGTGGGTAGGGTAGCAGTGACCTACTTTACGCCATGAGGAAACCTCTGAGACCTAGGAGTTTGAATCCGGGAACTTCCGAACAGTAGTCAGCTGTGAAGCCATGTGCGTTTATTAACATTCGATAGGCCGCGGTTTGGTACCCCGGGGTCGACTGGCCTACTATAAATTTAATCATGAAAAATACACAAGTTGACCATGGTCAATTTAATGTACTACATGAAGTGTACAAGGAAAATTCTTTAATAATTTAAAAAAACTTGTGAATTATAGTATACTTATAAATATATATATATATATATATATATATATATATATATATATATATATATATATATATATATATATATATATATATATATATATATATATATATATATATTTCATGTAAGAAAGTTATGCATTCTTATGACGGTATTCTGCATTTTCGAACTAGGCGGTGAATTGTTAGTTTCCAAAATACTTGGTATTTTGGAAACTAACAACCTCTGGGTTATTATCCAGACAGTGTTACCGACCACGTTTTGTATTGGGGAACAATGTTAATTCACCCCGAATCGAATAAGCTGCACTGATGAGATCTCATAACATAGAAACGGCTGTATTTATATTTAGAGTCTAAGCGACTTGACGATTTCTTTAATTCACTGTTGATTTGTGAATGTAGAACTCTCGTCGAAGAATACATATAACCAGGTCCATTGGAAAGTTGTTGGATAATTTTTTAAATTATAGAAGAATTTTCCTTGTTCACTTTATGTAGTACATTAAATTGACCATGGTCAACTTGTGTATCTTTCATGATTAAATTTATAGTAGGCCAGTCGACCCCGGGGTACCAAACCGCGGCCTATCGAATGCTAATAAACGCACATGGCTTCACAGCTATTAGCTCAGTAAGAATCTTTACAAATCAATAAATTTTCCTCAGAAGGTTTCCCATAGTGTAGGTGAGTAATTGCTTGCAAATTTACAAAGGCGAATGCTGAGCCAATGCTGACACTCTATGATTTGGGTGTAGGAATCCCTTCCCATAGCTCAAGTAGCCCATTCCCTCACTCAGGGATGAATTAAACGGGATGCTTTACCTATTTAGCTAAACATTCTGGGAAATTTAATTGTAATCCCTCATTATCCAAGTGTAATATTTCAAAGCCTGAGATAAATGCGCGTTCTCTTTAATTAACAGCTTTGTGCTGTTGTATTATACAATATAAGTTGAAAGGCTATATTATATACAACGTTTTGTTTATCATATTTTCTATTATTTATAGTTATTTTTTATAGCGATTTGCTTAATAATACCCTTTTTGTTGAAGTCGACGTAAGAGAGAGGTATATTAAGGCCTCTTTCAGACGAGGATACTGTATGCGGGATTCTGTATACGGGATACCGAATCACAGCCACAGACTATCCCTATACTCTTTTGACATATTTTTTCATTACAAATACAAACTTCAGTGCGGTGCAGTTGTTATCATAAAATGAATATTGAAGAGTGCGTTCTGCTGTGGCATATATTTAATATTTCTGAATAAAAATACTGGCCGCCTTTGAAATCGAACTTTTTGCATCGCACAAGTATGCATGTCTGAACAGGTCCATAAGCCACCATGATAATTCTGTATCCCGGATACTCCTTCGTAGCCGGGCGGCTGAAAGTCGAAGATTCAAAAAATCTGTCGCGCGATACTGTATGCGTTGTAGGCCAAGCTACAGAGATTTAGAGTGAGCATTTTGTGCAAAAAGTGTTAGAAGAAAACCAGCTCCGCCATTGTTTGTCAAATAGTTCCACATGATATAGTGATATGTTTTTCACTCGACTTTATTATTTATATCTTTGTTATTAACAATTTTATGCAGAAAATCGCGTTTTTTTTAGTTTTTTGCTTATAAAATTGAAACCTTCAGAGTAATCGTGATGATGTCAATAGACTTATTGTAGAAATTGAAAAGACGAAAAAAATCAGACCCTTAGTCTAAGGGAAAATTGGTTTTTTCAAAAGTTCATAACTCGGTTATTTTTCGAGTTGTAGCGTAGATCATCCGGTTAGTATTATTTATCAATATAAACTTTATTTGTGCGAAGAGCAGGAACTGTCCGATGCATAGTTTTTGATCTGTGGCCATTTGATTATGTTACTATGCAATTTTCCAGCAGACCTGAATGCGACAGGTATGGTCCGATTTCAATTTACAAAAAATATTTTGAAAGTAGAATTCTCATAGTTCAAAATCTTGGTTTTTCATAAAAACGCTGAGAAATATTTTAAAAATAAAGCTGAACATGACAAAAAACGGCCGAGCGCGTGAGAGTAGTTGAAGAGTGGGGGTTTACAATTATTATCTGACAACGTTCAGAAATTACTGTCATGTTCAAAATGCCGACGTTTTCGAATGTCATACTTCTCCTTGCCTGCTGCTCTACCCCCACTCTTCAACTACTCTTACGCGCTCGGCCGTTTTTCGTCAAGTCCAGCTTTATTTTTAACATATTTCTCAGCGTTTTTATGGAAAACCAAGATGAACGCTTTGAACTATGAGAATTCTACTTTCAAAATCTTTTTAGTAAATTGAAATCAGACCATATCTGTCGCATTCAGGTCTGCTGGAAAATTGCATAGTAACATAATCAAATGGCCACAGATCAAAAACTATGCATCGGACAGTTCCTGCTCTTCGCACAAATAAAGTTTATATTGATAAATAATACTAACCGGAGGATCTACGCTACAACTTAAAAAATAACCGAGTTATGAACTTTTGAAAAAACCGCATTTTGGACGGTTTTTTCCAATTTTCCCTTAGACTAAGGGTCTGATCGAGTCGTGCGATTTTTTGCATAAAATTGTTAATAACAAAGATATAAATAATAAAGTCGAGTGAAAAACATATCACTATATCATGTGGAACTATTTTACACACAATGGCGGAGCTGGTTTTCTTCTAACACTTTTTACATGAAAAAATCTCTGTAGCTTGGCCTATTGCTGAATGCCGTGTGTAAGCTACAATTTAACTGCATGCTTCTTCTGTATCTGAGATACGCGCGTCTGGGATACAGCGTCCTCGCCTGAAAGATGTCTAACACGTTGATGCAATATGCCTTTTTATGTTGATACAGGTAAATGAGTGTGATGTTTTATGATAAATTGAAAAAGTAAGTTTGATATTAAGTTTCATGATTGTCTAATCTAGACAATTGATACAGTTTTTTTCCCACTTCCAAAGTGAATTCGATGATAGTATGTAAGAAATTAATGAATGTTTTGAAGGAGCTTTGTTAAAGTTGAAATAGTTCTTTGTTCTCAATATGTAGAACAACTTCTGTGATATAACCTTCGCAATAATTGATACCTTCTTGTGGCTGGTCAGATTAGATTAATTTTTGAAGTCTTTGAAGATGGATGATTCCTGCACTGTAGTTATTTGAATGAAGATTCTGATATATGCAAATTTGGTTACCTACTTGATGGAGATAGAAGGCTCACAGTTAGCTGATTATAGGTTAAGCTTAATCATCAGCTAAAGTTCCAACTAAGAACTATTGCGTTTCTCCTTCGAATGTTTGACTTTAGGCTAGCAAACCGTCAGCTAGCGATATATTTGTTAACGTTGGTAGTACTGATGTTTCAGGGAGCACTTCTGATTGGTCGTTCCCCTTTTGCTGTCGATTTCGGAAATATATGTTTTGTTATGTTATTTTTGATTATTTTATAATGAAATGGGTGAAACATAAGCATTGAAGAAGAAAATAATGGCAAACTTTAGTCCTTCTGATAGATCGTTGCTGTTAAAAATTGCAAATGGTTTCAAAGCAATAATTGAATAAAAAAAAACAGATTCTACTACTTGGAGGGAAAAAAAGAAACTTGGAAAAAGATTTATGGAGTTTGAAATAATTTACCTATCTGTTATGGTCTCTATCTGTTGTTCAATTTGTTCTAATATATTCAGAACAGTTTCTTTTCTTAACCGAATTCTTATGAAAAAATCCAATTCATCAAAATAGTCAAATGGATTACTTCTTTCTCTGACCACGTATGGCCTTCTTTGGTAATCAATGAAGTCTATTAATTTATTCTTCAACCTCATCACTCAAAAAATCAAATGCTTCCATCTTTCGTAGAAAAAACAAAATGAGATTACTGGTTACAAAGCAGTTGAACAAACTCGACTGTTCGGGCCGTTCGGGGTAGTTAACCTACGGAGCGCATGCGTCTGCAAGATAGCTTACAGTTAGCCATTTGACAGAGACTTTCAGGTGATAGTTACTCTACCCGATAGAATAACAGTAGGTTAGCGCAAGATGAGAGGTGGAAAAACGGTTTACCTAAAGGTTATCGATTAGCCGAAAGCTAAATCACTTTAACCGAGCATTGAAAAACCGGGCCTAAATGAAATAGTCTCAGTTTTTAATGCACTATGAGAATATTATCTACCAGTAGAAACTTTATTGAAAAAATGTATCCAGAGTATTCGCCGGCAAAATTTTAAATTTTATTATTCTTGAAATCTCCAAGTGTGCATTGAAAAGAGTGTCAAGTTGAGAATAGAGTGGGAGGGACAACAGTCTCGGATAAAAAGGAAACTTTCACTTGAATAAAACTGTTCTTCATAAAACTTCAGGTAAATGTCAGTAGTTTGACCCAATCAACATAGCCTTGTTCGATGCTAATACATTATTCCCGATGATCGGATTGGGCCTTTCAGAAATAAAAAAAAATTTTATGTTCATAAGATATGATCAATTTTTCATCTGAAAAACTTTCGTCTATTTTCGTTATTAACCCTGCAACTGCACACTGGGGTCTAGGAAACTCACGTGCACTTTAGATTCTACCTTGTGCGCAGTGTTTCGATTGTGACCTTATGCCAGTGCCATGTAAATTCAGTTGACAGTTGTATATGAGTGAGGCAGGACGCAAAACATTTCAACGCAAGTGGTAAAATTAGATTTTAACTGCTCCTGGGTTACTGAAACCCCATTGTGCAGGATTAAGTTACATATTTTCTATTAGAAATTTCATTTTCTATTATTTTGTTGGAAGATGTCAAGGCCTAAAATGAACGATAATCGTCCGCTAACAGATGAGGAACTACAGGAGATTGTAGATAATCTTGGGAGAAGTCCAGATCATGAAAATGGATATGAAATTAGAGAATTGTCGGAAACGATTATGAGATGAAGGAGGATGAGGAAGACGATGAACAAAATGCTTGTGAAATTGAACAGGGTGATGAAAATGAACAGAACAGTGACAATGAAAATGAAGAACACAGTGAAAAGGAAAGTGAACAAGCTGGTAAGAATAACAGACTAGTGGAAAAACAATGCTCAAGAGAACGAACAAAGCAATGAGCAAGAATGGCCTCCAAGAGCGACGAGAAATAAAAGCTTACCCTTGCTAAGGGAGATTGGACAGAAAAAAAAATCGGATACGCAGGAATTTCCTAAAGGAGCTGGGAATGTCCTTGGTAATACCATTTCTCAGAGAACGACTACGGTTGCCAACGCTTAGAAGATCACTGCGTCAAAAGATAATGGAAATCTGTGCCTGAACCTCCACCAAATGACGGAAATTTGCGACGAAAAATTCGTTGTAATTTTTGCGATAGAAAAAAAGACAGAAAAACAAATACCTGTGCATTGTAGCGTGTGCCATAAATCATTTTGCAATTAACACAGGGCAATGGTATGTAGGAGCTGTGAGACTGATTTATCAGCCTGGTTTATTAGACTGACTAAGAAAAACTTGAGCAATTATAATTTTTTCAATTGCACAATAAGAAAGAATGACATTTAGTTAAAACGTGTTGTATACTTAGAATTTGAAAATTTTAGTTTTTGTGAATTTCTAACAAATCATGTATTTTGTTGCAACACTTTTTCCTTTTTTTTTTACTTTGATATTTTTCAAATAAAAAAATTTGTTTAAACTACTTTTTAATATGTTATATGCTCTCCAAAATAACCACTTTAACCATTCCATGTGTAAAAACAATAAAAAAAATATTACCAACTTGAAAAAACTCCATTTTATTCATTGGGTTTTTGAGACCCCAATGTGCAGTTTGTGTCTTGAAAAATAAGTGTGCAGTAGCAGGGTTAATGCCAAAGATTTAACGAGGTCTAACCTAAATGAATAAGAGAATTATGTTTATATAAATTCATTCATATATCACTCGTAGAGACTATTGGCAGCCGCGAATTGATTATTCGAAAAAATTTAATATATGGTACTAAAATTAAAACGTTTTGCCCTATTTTTTCCAATAATTGAAATAGTTCGGTGAAAAAGTATAACTACAGAGAATAATAATTATTCATTAATTCGAATTTATTTCGAGTTTCTTACCTATATATTTACTGTACACGAAAAATATCGAACATATTTCTTTTATAATACAAGTTGCACCAGTGAAATTTGCTTGTCGACTGTCGGGTGCAATGCGTGCTTCGGACCCTTAAGTTGGCGTAGAAAACAATGGCGCCGTCGCGACGCTCTACGAACAGATCGATACGTTGACGTCGCATTCAAGGCATAAAGCGGTATAACCGCACGACGATTTACTTCTAGCACATTTCGGAATAAACACATTCAAAAAATTTTTGTTGCCTTATAATTATTTACAAATAAAGTTATATGAATGCATTAACATGATTTTTTTTTGAAATTTATCCGCATCAACCATTGAGGTTATTAGCGGGGTACTGTACATTAATTTTATAGCTCATACATTGCAGAATATATTGATAGATTTCAGAAAAGTTACTAATTTATGGATGTTTTGTGGACTGAGGATAGTTTGTAGGTCTCTGGATAGGTTGGCATCGTCCCTTTGTTGTTGGTACTTGATGCACTCTAGTAGGATGTGTTTGACATTAATGATTGTGTGACAGATGTCACACACCTTGGCCTCTTCACGGTGAATCAGATATTGGTGTGTTATCTTCGTGTGACCTATATGGAGCCTTGTGAGAGTCACTTGATATTTTCTGCACAGTCCTGAGTATTGAGTGGGGTTTAAGTTTGGGTTGAGTTCATAAAGCTTTCTATTTTCTGCTCGGCGCCATCTTTCGCGCCAGAGGTTCTGTGTATACTCGTGAATACTGGGCTTCATGTCTGTGTATGGAATTTTTGATTTGATTTTGAAGGCAGGGTCTACACCAGCGTTTTTTGCAGCCATGTCTGCTTGTTCATTACCTGGGATACCGATGTGGGAGGGAATCCACACAGCTCTATTTTCTTTCCTTGGTTTTGGAGTTCGTACAGTTGTTTCTTGATATTTTTTAGAATGGGATGCGTTGGATACATCTCTTTCATACCCATTAAGGAGCTCAGAGAATCGATGTATATTACCCAGTCTCTTGCATTAGAGTTGGACGAGTGTTTCATGGCTTCTGCTATGGCATATAGCTCCCCTGTGTAGATACTGCATTCTGAAGGCATACTATATTTGAAGATGTTCGTCCCTGTGATGACTGCAGCACCTACTCGTTGGTCCTCTTGTGTTTTGGAAGCATCGGTATAGAGGGAATTGAACCCCCTGTACCTAGCTTCTATCTCCTGGAATTTCTGACGATTAACATGTTTTGGTTTTAGAACTCAAACATAATAAGGAATTAAATGGACACCTCCGAACATTTTACTAAGACTGTTATTTATAGAACGCCATGAAGTGATAAACCTATAAAAGAGTATTACCACTTTATTTAAAACTATAGAAAAACTAAGATTATTCTTTCAAACTAATACATTTTCTAACTGTTAATTTATGTGTGAATATAAGGTAATCAATTAAAAATTAAAAACTTCTGAAAACTTTCGTTACACTGTGATTTTACTGAACATCATAAAGTGATAAATCTACGAAAAAAGTGATTCTATTCGATTTAAAATTACGAAAGAGGTAACTGGGATTGGTCTCTCATACATTTTTCTAGTTTTAACTTCTGTGTGAATAGTAGTTCATCTCCAAAAAATTAACAAAAAATAAGTGATGTAGAAACTTCTGAAAACGTTCGTCACACTGTCAAATCAAATCAAATATGCTTTATTGTTAATTATATAATTGTTATCATACATTTTATTGACAAAGCGAAAAAATAGTAACTAAATAATGTAAAACATAAAAATAAACACACATCAATCAAAAAATATACAAACTTTACAATAAATCCTTCGGTCATATCGATCAATCAGTGCTCAGAATAGTAGTCCTCATTGATTAATAAGGTCTATAGTCTGTCCAGCGACCGTTGGCGTGTACGTCATCAATTGTATATGACGTAGATCGTGAACACTGTTGCCAGACATAATAAATAATCTCAAGTATAAATAGCTAACCTAATTTTCAATAATGACATGACGGGGATTTTTAGCGGTAAATTCAAATTAACCAGTATTCCCTACCAGAAGTGTCACTCTATCTATTATATTTTACGATGAAATCATTACTATACCATACCTGTTGCGAGTGCTGAAAGTGGGACAAGGAAGTAAACAGAAATAATACCAATAAATGCTGTTGAACAACGTTTATTGAATATTGAATAACCTGAAGCTAGCCAAATAGTTATTCCGAATAGGCAAGAAAACCTCCGACTTATTGAAACTGTAAACCTAAGTATTGGCAATAATCAAACTATTTATAAAAAGTACGGAAACCCAAAATTGAACATTCGATCTGGCATTATTCACAATAATTGTAGCTCACCTTTTCCCGTCCACTTTTGTCTTTCTAACACTTTTGACATCAGAATCCTGCCAGGAACGTGTATTTATTCCATCTTGGAAAACCCATGTCTCATCAATAAAAACACATTCATAAAGTTTGTTCTCCATATTCCTTGTATATTCAAGTAGAAATTTAATTCGGGCATGGACAATATGATCTCGTTCCATTATACCACGTCGTGGGTCATCTTTTTTATATTTGAAACCTATATCTTTCAGTACTATTGCCAGTGATGATCTAGAGCCTTCATACTTACTCTTTGATTTCAATTTTTCTAGTAACGTACCTATTCAAGGTTATATGCTCTCCTAAAAAATCAAACTATTCACAAGCCTATAAACTCAAATACTCACTAGATCACCTACTGTTTTTGCACATATCATATATTTCATTTCGTATTTCAGTCTTTTGTACTGGATTCAGTTCAATAGTCAGAGACTTCGGCCTACTACGTATTCTTTTTGGACTCTCCACTTCTGCGGTAGAGGAAATACGGGAAACAGTTCTGATGGAGAATCCTAAAGCATTAGCCACTCTCTGAAAAATTAAATTAATCAGTAAAGATCAAAATTCTATTTCTAAATAACTCACCTCTCTTACAGCATGAAGCTGTAAAAATGGTCCCTTATTGTCCCGTTCTTGTTCAAAATACTCAATCAAAGATTTGACCAAGCATTTTGATTGTTTGTTCAAACTGGAATCCATATTCATCGATCGATAAATCAAACTTTTAATTACAAAATCTTCTTGTTTACTTGGCGACTGTCAAACGTGAAATGGCGATTACCGGCGCGTTGGTCGAGAGGGTCCGACAACATTGCAAATTTTTCAATTAAATGACAACTTAATAAAAATTCAACGTATTTTCATTACTCGGAATGTTAATTTTTTTTGAGAGACATAAGATTTGATATGTTAAGAACAGAATATTTGTCGAAATGGACGATACGGTCTTTATCAACATATAACTACTTTTTCAGAAAATTACTTACGACAGATATTAATTTTGACCATTTCAAATTTTATTTATTTAGGTAGGCAGCATTGGGCCATTATTTGCGCATGTTAAATGATGGACTTTTCTGTTAATTCAGAGGAAGGAATAGGGTGGTGAACATGATGTCCTGAAGATCTGGTGGAATACCCGTGCTGTGACACCAATAAGGGTACGGCATGAAAATACTTATGAATCAAGTAAACAGATTCAAGAAAATATAAAGAAGGAAGCGTCCAAATTCTATTTTTCTTGAAATGAGCCCTATGTTTCAGTAAAAACATATAACGAATTGCTCTCCTCTGCAATTTGAGAATGGTGTCAAGTTGTCAAGAATTACATGAACCCCAAAAGGGAAGACCATAACGAAGATGAGATTCGAACAATGCAAAATAGGTAATTCTTGTAGATGCCGTATCTAATTCACTTGAGATGGATTTAATGGCGAAACAGGCCGATGATAATTTTTAGCTAAGACATGCACATGCTGTGAAAATTTGAGATTTTTGACGATAAAGAGGCCTAAAAATCTGACAGAATCGACTATTGTAATGGCATGGTTTTGCAGGAATAGATCATGGGAGTTATCTCTATAAAAACAAGGCGACGGTTTTATCTACGTTGAAGCAAAGTAAATTTGCATCAGACCAGGACTTGATCAATCCAAGATCAATTGTCATTTCAGAGTGCAGCGTCGCAGAATTAGGATTGCTCGTATCATCCGCAAAAAGTGTAATTTCTCCACTGATCTTCAGATACGTAATATCATTTATAAATAATATGTGATTTCATTGGACGCCAATGAATGATAAATCTACGGAAAAAAGAAATTCTACTTGATTTAAAATTACAAAAGAGGTAACTGGTATTCTTCTTTCGCACTATTGCATTTCTACTCTGTCTGAGAAATTCAATTTTCTAGTATTTACTTCTGTAAGTATTTCGTAATCACTAAAAAAATATTTCAATTCATCAAAAAACATGTTCTATGGCTTTCAATTCGATTATCGAAAGATCTTTCTGTTTGGCCAATGTCGAATTTCGAACATGAACTCGTTTTGAACTCTGACTTTGTTCACATGATGATATTTTCTAATTACTACTTTACCAGTATATAATAATCTCATCATTAGTGAAAAAATTGGAAATTAGATTAGTAACTGGTTAGTTTAAGCCACAATTGATATTATTTCTTGGTTTTCGGTCGATAGCATCTTCCTAATATCAACCGTATTCCCATACAAAATTTTTGCATTCTGATTAAATTTGGAGAGGCCGTAGACATGCGAAAGGCTCGAAAGTCGTCAAAAACAATTGAATTCTTGATAAAACTTGGATTTGAGATGTCAAAATTCTAAATTTCTGAACGGTGTACAGGGGACAACAAAAAATAGAAATTTTGATCAAAAGTAAACTACTCTTATAGTAGACATTATTAAAAAAAATCATTTAGAACAGTTGTTCAAATTTGAAAGCTATATTCAGATTTGAAATTACAGCCGCCTACGCAAAAAGTCGAAAAAATCCCCCTTTAAGATAACATTATGATTAAAGTGATCGCAAACTTTGGACAGTTTAATTGTTAAGTAAGCATTAATTAATTAATTAAATTATTTCTCGTGATTGAATCATAGGTACTCATACTTATTATGGACATAAATACAAAGTGAAATATCAAATTTGCACCCAAAACTAGTCAAAATTTAAACCATTTTCAACAAACATCGACTGATAAATTAGACTAAATGAGAATAGAACCATAAAAAAATATAAATTTTTTTTTTGTTGCATAGGTGACTGTGATTTCAAATCTGAAAATTGTTTGAAAATTTAAACAACTTTCTCAAATAAACTTTTTAATAATGTCGAAAGTAAGAGTAGTTCACTCTTGATCAAAATTTTTATCTTCAGTTCACCCCTGTACCGGGTGTCTGATTAAGAGAGGCACGCGGCTGTATCTCACAAACTATTCGTCGTGGAGACTTACGGTGAAAAATTTTATAACCAATGTGGCCTACAGAAAATCCTGGAAATTATTTTCAGGTTTCTAAAATGGCCGCCAGGGGGCGTAACCGCCATCTGAAACTTTTAAAGTGATTTTTTTCTGAAATTCATCTAGTGAATATACCAAAAACATATTTTCTGTTTAAAGCTGAGCTTTGTTCGAGTCATTTTTATTTGACACTTTTTGACGTATCTATTGAAATGAAGTGGTAGGGTTGATTCAATGTTTTTTTGAATAAACAACTGTAACTCCTGAACGACTGAACGGATTTCAACAAAGTTGATCTCGTTGGGAAAAGCATTTATTGCTTCATCGAAAACATTTCATCTGTGATCTGTCAAATTTTCAGTTATGCCGGTAGAGAGCGTTTTTTGATATAATAACTGAAAATTGCTAATTTCTCTAAAAAGTTAAATGCAATAACATAACTTTTTTTTCATAAAAATGTATGGTGATGATGCCAAAATAGGCTAGTGAAAATTTTATCTCGATATCTCATTCCTAGCCTAAAATATCGAAGAAAGAAAATTCAGTTTTCATATGATTCAAAAAGACGCCATCACACCGGTATTTATTTTCATTTATTTGTATTTTTTCCAAGAATCAATGATGAAATTTAACAATTCTATGATTTTCAAAAAATAGCATTCTTATTTCAAAGCCTTCCAAAAAAAATCGAGTGGGAGCATAATAACCAATGTAATAATATGCAAGTGCAATGTAGTCAGTATATGAAGAGCAGGCCATGGAGGGAAATCATATGCCTAAAATCAACTTGTCAACAAATACTAAAATTATACATATAGTGGCAGTTTAATAAGTTTTTGTGGCACACAGAAGTAAGGATTGAAAAAGATTGAAATACCTTTTACAAACAATGAAGCTGTTGATATCACTGCGGTATATTTTGAATTTCTTCAAAATGTGGCATTGGCACAAAGAATATACAGTGCTCTATATTCGGCGTTTACGCCATGCGAGAATTTTTCCGCGTTTAGTCCGAAATTTGCGTAATTTATAATAATAATAATAATAAGTTTATTTCCTCTGATTACATAAAAGTAATATGGGAAAGTGTCAACAGAAAAATTGCACATACTAATGTGACACTATACAGGTATTTACAATGAAATAGTATACATATCATTACAAATACTAACAAAAGAACATCACAAAATCACATTAATACTTCTGTAAAATATTCGTCAACAGAATAAAATACTCTATCTAAAAGTAGTGATCTAACAGCTGATTTGAAAGGCCTAAGATTATCGGTTTTTCTAATTCCGTCGGGTAGGTGGTTAAATATTTTTATACCCAATACATTGCAGCTCCTTTGTACTTGAGTTAAACGTGTAAAAGGAACATGAAGCAACTGCGAGGTAGACCTCCTTGTTCTATATTGATTCACATCACTAACCAAAGAAGATAAATTTCTTTTAACATAGATCACACAAGCATAAATAAACATACAGGGTACAGTTAAAAAATTACTCTTATAAAAATTACGACATGACGTTAATCTAGTGAGTCTAAAAATTGAACGAACAATTCTCTTTTGAATTTTAAAAACATAATCCGCATTGGTACTATTTCCTCAACAAAGTATACCATATTCCAGCGCCGAGTTGACGGAAGCATAATAATACATCTTTAGGATATTCAGGTCACAATAGTTCTTAAGTTGCCTTATTGCAAAATTTAACGAAGAGAGTTTACCGCTCAATACCGCTACATGATTTCTCCAGTTTAAATGATCATCCATCGTAACACCCAAAAACTTCACTTCATCAGATAGACCCAGAGACTCAGCACCTGGCAATCTAACCAATGGACTGAGGCACCTATTTGTGCCATTTGGAGTGAACATTAACATAGTTGTTTTACTCTCATTGAGAATAAGGCCATTTATCGAGCAATATTCATTCATTTTGCTGATGCAATTATTTGACAGCAAAGATAGGTCATTTATACTTGCAGCAGATATAAGCACAGAACTATCGTCCGCGTAGAGCATAACCACCCCACTATCTTCTAAAAACTCCACTTAATCGTTTATCAACAATATAAACAGAATCGGCCCCAGTGTACTACCTTGAGGCACTCCAGAGTGCAACCACTCCCTGCCAGACAAAAATTGCGAACCCCTCTCCGAAATTCTCACTGTCTGCGACCTTCCAGTCAGATAAGACCTTATCCAATTTAGGGGTACTCCACGAATACCCATCCTCTCCAACTTGAACAGCAGAGTATCCACGTCTATCGTGTCGAAAGCGCGGCTGAGATCGAAGAAGATACTCATGCAGAACCTCCTTTTCTCAAAATTTAAGAGAACTCTGTTGTATACCGACAAAATTGCATCCTGAGTAGTTTTGTTCTTCCTAAAACCGTACTGGCTTTCAGATAATAAAAGAAAACGATCAACAAATGAAGCGAGACGAATGAGGAATAATTTTTCTAGCACCTTAGAAAAGACCGATAGAAGAGCGACCGGTCTATAATTCTTTAATTTAGTATGGTCTTTTTTCTTATATATCGGGGAAATCGCCGCCACTTTGAGCTCAGATGGGAAGTGACCCTGCTGAAATGATTCATTAACCAGGTGCGTCAGAGGCAAGGCAATGTCCTCCGCCACATGTCTAACAATTCTGCAGGGAATTCCGTCTATGTCATATGATTCTTTTTTCGACACCGATAATAAAACATCCAAAACCTCAGACGGCGTAACCGGCGTTAGAAACATCAGATTAGTATTGATTCGCATCTGGCAACCAAAATGGTTATTTACCTTTAGTTTATCTGTTAGTTCCTTAACAGAATTAACAAAATAAGAGTTGAAACTGTTAGCCTTATCAATTGGATCTGTGATTGAACGGTGTTCTTCATCAAATATCACATCCGGTATTCTATGATTATCTCGATTTGTGATATTAGATCTGATAGCACCCCAGACGGCTGACGATTTGTTGTCTGCATCGGTGATTAAATTACTTACGTATCTTTTTTTTGCATTAACTATATTTTCTGTGTGATTTCTTTTCATTTTATTATAAATTTCCTTCACGGTGTTGTCAGTTCTACTCACTTTATATAAATCTCTGATAAATCTTCCCTCCTCGACAATCTGTTCTGTTATCCAAGGATTTTTGGTGTTTCTCCTTTTATAATGAGCCTGAAGGGGAAACGCCGCTTCAAACATGTAATTAAAGATACTGAAGAACAAAGAAAAACAATCCGCAACACTTATCCCTCCATAAAGGCATTCCCAGTTTTCCCGAGAAACGAGAAACTTAAAATGATTGATATTATCCGCTGAATATATCCTCCTCTTACCGTCGCCAATATCATGGGGGTTCAAATCATTCTTATAGCCAACTTCTAGCAACTGCGCTAAATGGTCAGACATCATACTATCTATGGTCAAAGCTTTGAACGAGCAACGCCAGTTTACGAATATATTGTCTATGAGCGATCCCGAATCACCCAGCGTTCTCGAGCACTCCTCGAAACATTCAACAAATCCATAGGAAGAATATATATCAACAAAATTTCTAGATTTAACGTTGAGTGAGTCTCTAATGTTAATATTGAAATCACCCGTCACCAAGGTCTCGGAGTTGAAAGTACACAATAGATCCTCAAACCTCTCGAAGAATACATCGCAATCACAACTGGGCGCTCTATAAACACATACGACTGGCAGAACAACTATATGGCAGAACAACGTTTGCCGGGTCAGATAGATAGATAGATAGATAGATATGTAGATAGATAGATAGGTAGATAGATAGAAAGATAGATAACTATCTAGATAGATAGATAGAGATACATTAGCAGATAGATGAATATATAGAAAGATAGATAAAAACAATTTTTATAGCAGAACAACGTTTGCCGGGTTAGATAGATATGTAGATAGATAGATAGAAAGACAGATAACTATCTAGATAGATAGATAGTTAGATAGGTAGATATACATTGGCAGATAGATGAATATATAGAAAGATAGATAGATAAACATAATTTATATGGCAGAACAACGTTTGCCGGGTCAGCTAGTATATATATATATATATATATATATATATATATATATATATATATATATATATATATATATATATATATTAATATAACAAAGCAAATAAAAAGGAACTAGTTATATAACTGAATATTCGTACGACAAATCGTTCCAGGTATGGATTAGTTGGTTTCAATAATTCACATGGATCGGCCACGTTTGGAGTTCACGCGAAGGTCACTGGTGGTTACAACTAGGTGGAGTTTCTCAGAAGTGGCGTGTGTTCCAAAAATATTAGGAAAACTTATCCTGTTCATGCAAAGTATTGATTTTCTCACTAATCGAATATATACGGAACTCTGAATCGCTTCCTAGTAACTAGTTAAAATTAACCAAAATTACGCAATTCTTTCTGAGATAGCAAACGATTAAAATTCTTAAAACTTCACTAAAAATAGCTCTGAATCATTGATGTCATTGATAATAATTTATTATCTTATTCATTAATATATGTCGACTTTGCAGCATCGCCGTGAAATGATAACGACATGCGAATACTTGGTTGCAATTTTATTAAATTTTATCTCACCTGACTAATAGGCTCTTGCACTGTATATTATAGTCGGGTCGGGCTGACATGAAAAATATCAAAAAATGATAAAGAAGAGTAGCTGCAATTTTATGACTGATTTGAGGGCGTAATATCATATTAAGTTCTATTTTATGAAATGCAACGATTTTCAAGTCTGGAACATTGTTTATAACAACGTTTTTGTTCAAAAAAAGCTACTTTTCAATTTTTCGATTATATTTCGGAAACTATGGGTTATGGAGAAAAGTGCTTCATAGACCAAATAATTGTCATTGAAAAACCTTCCAAACTAGACCTGCTAAATCAAAATCGGTTAATATGTCTGAAAGTTATAGCAAATTTGAGGCTAAAAAGGCGTTTTCATTCAAATTATTATAAACAAATAATTAAACATTTCAACTATTACTCCAAAATTGCGAATTTTATCATGTAAACAAGATTCATTCCTTCCCCAGGGGGTCAACCCCCCAACATATTCAAAACAAAACTAATCCCATCCAAGATATCATGCGAAACTACCTATTTACAAACTTTCAACCGTATTGCTACAAAATTGCGTGTAACAAGATTTATTCCTTTTCCCAGGGGGTCAACCCCCCAACCAATTAGAACGAAAAGCAATCTTATCAAAGATATCATACTAATTTACCTATCTACAATCTCTAAACCGTATTGCTACAAAATTGCGCCATTTATCCTGTAAACAAGATTTATTTTCCCCCCAGGGGCGTCAACCCCATAACCAATTCGCACCAAAAAACAATCCCATCCAAGATATCATACGAAACTACCTATTTACAAGCTTTCAACCCTATTTCTTCAAAATTGCGCCCGTTATCGTGTAAACAAGATTTATTTTGCCCCCAGGGAGGTCAACCCCCAACCAATTCGAACCAAAAACAATCCCATCCAAGAAATCATACGAAACTACCTATTTAAAAGCATTCAACCCTATTTCTTCAAAATTGCGCCCGTTATCGTGTAAACAAGATTTATTTTTCCCCCAGGGGGGCTAACCCCCTTCTTAATTCGAACCAAAAACAATCCCATCCAAGAAATCATATGAAACTATCTATTTACAAACTTTTAACCCTATTGCTTCAAAATTGCGCCCTTTATCGTGTAAACAACGCTAAAATATATAAGCTTATACATACATACATATGAACATACATGTTCTGGCCGGTATTATTTAAAATATGTATATTGTTGGTAAAAATCATAGTATGTGAAAAAGAATTGAAGGACAGTTGTCAAAATATAATTTAATAGAAAGTCAATCTTTATTTGAGATCAATATAAAATAGAATAAATTGGTCTTGCCACAACATTTTTTGGTCCTTCGAGCCATTAGGAATATTATAGTTGTGCTCTAAGCTGTGAGCACATATTTTTCTGGGTGAAAATAATAAATATTCGCGATATGTCAGATCGCGAAGAAGATTTGAGAAGATCGACAAGGAGAAATGCAGGAAAGCCTCCTTCAAGATATAGTCCTAGTGAAGTGACAAAGACCTCCCAACAAAGTAAAAAATCTTCAAGTAGTATTCAATTGAAACAAATTGAACTGAAACGATTAAAAGCAATGAAAGCCATCCAACAAAAAGAAGCAGAAGCAGAAGCAGCTAGAAAAGCTATAGAAATTGAAAAAGAAATAATAAATATTCAAGCTTCTATGGAAGTTGAAAAAAGTTGTACAAAATGCGTCAATGAGGTCGAAATCTTATGCCTCTACAAATCATTCTGATTTAGAAGTACTGAAAATCTTCAGGCTCCAATAGAAAATTTTGTTCAAACTGATGCATCTAAATATGAAGATGAAAAATTCAAGAAAAGTCAATTTGACTATCAAAAGTGTTTCTGAAGATAAAATGTTCCATCTGACAAATGTAAGAACTGTACAAAATTTGAGGTTGCCGTGTCAAAGTATTAATAGATGTCAACTTGTCAAAAATTGGAAGCATTTACTCCATGTACCTGCAATAGATATGCACAATGCTAACGCCATTGATTTTAATTGGTCAAGATCACATAGATTTAACTGTTGCTCGTGAAGTTCTTGAAGGGCCCCCAAATGCACCATTAGCCTCTAGAACAAAACTGGGTTGGGTTATTCATGAAATAACTTCATTGCAAAAAATCGAGTTGATACTGAATTTTCTCTTTTTTGTTATGAAGAACGAAAAGAAGAAATTGAAATTTTAATTGAGCAAGCTATTTTAAATGATAATTTAGGAGTCACTGGCAACGATAAAAAATTTTTTATCAATTGAAGATAAGAAAGGCTTGGAAATAATGAAGAAAACTTGTCGTCAGCTTGAAGACAGCCATTGGGAGATAGGACTTTTTATGGAAATCCAACAATATTGTTCTCCCAGAAAGTAAATCAGCCGCATTGAAAAGACTTCAAATTGTAGAAAATAAAATGAAACTGGATTCTACCTTTCGCCAAAAATATTCGAGTCAAATTCAACAATTTTTAGACAAAGGCTATGCTAAAATTCTCAAAGACGAAGAGATAAAACTCCCTAACACAAAAACATGGTACCTGCCTCATTTTTCTGTCCGTCATCCGAGCAAACCAGACAAATTTCGTTTTGTGTTTGATTGCAGAGCAAAATGTAATGGAATTAGCTACAATGACAATCTAATGAAAGGTCCAAACCTTTTGAATTCTTTGTTGAATATACTTTTTAAATTTCGTCAATTCAAAACTGTTGTTATTGGAGACATACAAGAAATGTTTCTTCAAATTAAGATAAGACCTGAAGATCAAGTGTTGCAGAGATTTTTATGGAGAGAAGAAAATAATTCAGTTTCACCGAACATTTTTCAAATCGTTTCTATGATATTTAGTGCAATTTGTTCACGTAGCTGTGCCTCCTTTGTAATAAGAGAAAACGCCCTAAAAAATGGAGCCTATTCACCAAGAGCAACCAAAGCTATCTTTGAAAAACATTATATGGATGACTATCTTGATAGTTTTCAATCTGAGGAAGAAGCAGCAGAGGTCGTAAAAGATGTTTTTGATATACATCGCAGGGGTGGATTCACAATGCGTAATTGGGTTAGCAATTCCCGAAAAGTATTGGAACAAATACCAACAGAATTACGTGCGAAATCTTATTTTACATTAGCATCAGTTAAATGGTCTATGGTTGAACAAGTACTAGTTTTTTGTTGGTATCAAGATTCAGATAAATTTGAAGTGTCGAATCGTTTTTTAGAAAAGAACAAAGAGTTATTATCAGATGTAATTTCAACGAAGAGAGATATTTTGAGAATGGCGATGTCAATTTATGATCCTTTAGGAATATTAGCAGCCTTTACAATAAAATCCAGAATATTAATGCAGGAGATTTGGGGTCGAAAAATTGATTGGAATCATAAGATACGAAAGAAGAAGATAAGCTTCAGTTCCCTATTTATTTGTTTATTTATTTATTTATTTTTTGGCCGCGGAAAATGTTCTGGCCGGTATTATTTAAAATATGTATATTGTTGGTAAAAATCATAGTATGTGAAAAAGAATTGAAGGACAGTTGTCAAAATATAATTTAATAGAAAGTCAATCTTTATTTGAGATCAATATAAAATAGAATAAATTGGTCTTGCCACAACAATACATATGAACATATATATATATATATATATATATATATATATATATATATATATATATATATATATATATATATATATGAAATTGAGTTTTTGGCGCCAAGCATCATAAAAAGTCATGAAACGAGAAACTATCATGGCCCTAGGTCCAACTCTGCTAATCGCACCCATTTTAATAAGCAGTTTTTCAAAGTGAAAATCTGCTTATTAAAATGCTGAGAATTGCTTTCTCCCCGCAGATAATAAAAAGAATATATTGTTTCTAATATCCCTTACCCATAGATACTGGATTACAAAAAAAGATCAATTCTTGATACACTGTAATAACTCCATAGAGAATACTGCAGCACATATTGAAAAACGACCAGGTCTATTTTACCACCCTATAAAATTTGAAGTACTTATTGTGACTATTGATCTGTATTTTCCACCTTATGAGGTTGGAATGGAAAAGTATGATTTCAATTAAGTCATATATGAGAAATATAGAGACTTCATCCATATATACACGGATGCCTCGAAAACAAAAAATTGTGTAGATATTGCCATTTATAGTAAATACAGAAATATGGAGATCAATGTTCAGTACTCGTTGGATCCTAGATACCCAATTTTCTCTGCCGAATTGATGGCTATATCCGAAGCCCTCTCATTTATTTCTTCTAATATCCTAATAATACCAAATAATAAAATTGTCATAATATCTGATAGCAAAAGTGTTCTTCAATCACTCATAGATATAAATTTCAATTCTACCTTCACATATATACGTGGTGGTATTCTCAACTATTTACTATTCCTAAATTCTCGAAACATATCGGTACAGTTTCTTTGGGCTAATGCTCACGTTGGTATACAGGGTAACGAAAAGGCAAATAAAATGGCGAAAGCAGCAGCTTTATTCGCTCCTAATCTTGAAGGAGGTCTAGTTACTCTGACGTATATCCACTCATAAAAGATAATTATAGAAGAGATTGGGCGAATGACTTCAATCCTGTGGACAAAGGTCGGTTTTATAAAAACATTGAAGAAACCCCTCCAAAAATTTCGTGGTTCAATAACCAATCACTGAATCGAAACGTTATTAGAGTTATTTGCATATTAACACGTTCGCGACGATGTGCGCCACCGATGGCCCCCAAACGATCTATCCTCAAAGACCATCGGTGGCCACTGATCAATATAAAGTTTAGATTCACATAAAATTTCATGTGTCAAAGATATGCTTTTGATATTGAGGCAACGGCTATAGGAATAGTACATGTTGCTTTGGGTACCACCGATTGCGTACTCGTCCACTGAGATAGGTGTAAGAGAAAAAAAAAACATACAGATACAAACAAATATATGCTTATTTTTTCAAATCATTTCAAAACATGATAGTAAAGAAGTAAATGAACATGAATTAATAAGTATACCTAACTACGAACTAAAAGAACATACTTAAATCTAAATAACAACATACCAATAAAAAATAATTTAAGTCTCGAAACAAAAAATCATCAGTCTGAAGATATATGTATACCTTACTATGTACTGAAAGAACATGAATCTAACTAACAACACTAATAAAAAAACAACGTTTATGCTCAAAAAAACAAATTCCAATCGATTTTACATGGTGACCACCGGTGGTACCCGACGCCAACAACGAAAAAAATATTCATTGGTGGCATCAGGAACCACCGGTGGTGCACATCGAAAATGGAATCAAACTACAAAAAAACTCATATTTACTGTCCAAAAACACTTTATTTATACAAATAAAACACAAATTAACAAAAATGAGACAAAAAAAATTTTCGTCCTGAATTTATCGGTATACAACCAAACCATCGTCGCGAACGTATTAAGGAGCGGACTAAGGGCGCATTCGCGTTGGGCGCTTACACGCTTTAAGCGCTTATAAGCTTCGTTCTCTGTGGTCGACTCGCGCTCACAAACACTTAACACTAAGCGTAAGCTAACCTAACTTTTGTTGTCGATAATTAATAAATTTGTAGGAAAATGTTAAAGCATAGTATTCGCGTGAACTATCGGGCTTTTGCCTACCTAAGCGTAAAAAAAAGATCTGACATTCACCTTTAAATGCTCAAAGCCAAAGCGTGAGCGTCTCTAAGCGCTAGTAGGCCAACACGAACGCCAATAATCTGTGCTTCTAAGCGTGAGCGCTCAAAGCGTGTAAGCGCCCAACGCGAATACACCCATACTAAATCATTAATATACCTGTACAGAATTGGAGTAAGGAACTCATCAATGTGTGACTGTGGTGAAGAGGGTTCCATGGATCATCTCTTACTACAGTGTAGTAATTATAGACATCATTGCTCTAACTTTCTTTTATGGATTTCCGGTATCACTGAGTATTATCAACCATATAATTTAGGACTCTTACTATCATTGAAGAACCTAGCCGTGTATATCAGTTTGTATGAATATATACAAAACATTAAATTAGAAGTATGAAATAGTCAACGTATCTGTCCTCCCTTTCATCCCTGTGCATTCAGAAACCCGTGTTCCGATGCTCAAGTCTGTATGTGTATGAAGTAGACCTGTGTCCATCGATCATTTGTCGAGACCCGGGTCGATCATGACCCACTCGTTTGGCGATCGAGTTAAAAAGATTCGATCATTTCGATCATTTGGGCCACCGGTCGCGTTTTGTAACGAATATATCAGCATGTCACTGATTTGATCTCAAACTGAATTCGATCTCAATCACGACGCGATCGATCGAGTTCGCGACCCAAAAGACTGAGAGATCGACAGGTCGCGACTCTTCTACGCGAGCGTTCCTGAAAAAATCGGTTGCTTTTGGATTACGTGTCAAAATTCAAAACAACACGAGAAAGAGTGCGATGAATGAAAGCATGTAAACGATTGTATCAGCAAGCAATCAGTTATATACTGATTGCTTGCTGGTTAGTCTTGTCAAGTAAATCGGGATCGGGTTAAATAAGATCGGGTCTTTTAGAAATTCGTGATTCGATCACTCGTGTATAGGTTGCGATCGAATCAAAAAGATTTGATCAATCACGATCGACACTGGTCTAGTATGAATAGTAAAATCGCCATAACGAGCACCTTGGCGTTAATGTATCCCTGTCTTTCTGCTGGCTAATGACTCTGATCAAAGCCAATTAATTTAATTTAAAAAAAAATTAAAAAAATCACCATTAGATTCAGTAGGATGTTTTACGTCGGAAATAGTATATTGAGTACGTTTTCCGAGTAACTACAGCTTATAACATACGGGAAAAGTCGAAAAAGATTGAGAAATTGTATTTTTTTCAAATCATTTTTTATTTATCTAAATACTTTCGAGCAGTCTAACTTGTCTGGCATTTTCAATTTGAGTTTTCAAGTGTATTATTCACTATATTTTACTATAAGAGAGACACTGAAATTTTCAAAAATTTTTTTGAAACTATTTAGTATAATTTGAATTTTTTTAAATATTCGAACAACCCAACTAGTTTGACTTTTTGACCTGAAGTAGGTATAAATAAGTATTTTCAATATACACGTAAAATGCCAGATAAAAATAAATCTCTTAAATTAGAAAGAAAAAATTTTGATTAATTTTTTATAACTTTTGAAATCATTTATACGTTTTCGAACAGATCAACTTTTCTTGCATTTGTATATTGTGTTAGTAGGCGTATTTCTAATTCAAATGCAGAATGCCAAACAAAAATCAATTATTCCAATTTTCATAAATTCTTTCACCACTTTTTCATTTAGCCTTAGGTAGATGGCGTAGTACAGAAAATAGCTCTGATGGAGGGTAAAATAGACCTTAAGGTCGCAGTGCAACATAAGCCCAAATTAAATGAATCAATAAATATTTATTTTTAAACTGTGATAGGAGTCCAACATATCCCAAAGTGGAATGGTATATATTTACGTTTTAGAAAAACACAAAGTCGTCTCGAGCCTCGAAACATGTACTATTAGGATATTTTCCATTTGATTGATGGGTTTTTCACTTTTCTACCATCATTCAAAAATCTGATGGTGAAAATAAATTTGTCCAGACGACTTTGTGTTTTTCTACAACGTAAACTTATTTTTAAACTTTAGAACCGGCCAATTTGTCTGGCGTTGTAAAAATGAATAGTTTATAGTACCGCAAACACAATGGCCCTCTTCTTTCGAACACTGATCACTGAAAAATGTTAAATATTTTCACAAAACTTTCCACAGAGACTCCGAACATTGGAAACCGTCTGGCAATTTTTTGTAATCATTTTTATGACAAAAATTTTCATTATTTCTATTGCCAGGCGATGAATTTTTTTGTCTTCTTGCAACATCAACTCTATGAACCACACTTCCGACTATTTAGAAACCTCTGGCATTTGAAAATTGGGAGGTACCTACTTATTGATGTCTAATTTTATATCAACTGCTAGACACTTTCAGATGAGTGAAAAACTAATTTATGTATGCAAAAGGAAATCGATTTTCCAAATTTTCGAACACAGGTCGGCCCTTGAAAGCAGCCCTATTTTCATTGACTAAATTAACAACTGAGATTGAATTCTCGCACATCACTTGGTGAAACATCATAAAGAATAAAATATAAACTTTAAAATAAAAACACTTGGCTTATGTTTCACAATATAAAAAATATTTAGATACTGTCTTTAGCAGTAACGAAAAGTCGACATGTTTCGAGTTATGAACTCATTATCAAGACTGACTACAGGAGAGTATTACATCCTAATTTATAAAACAGACAAAAACAAAGGTGATACCTGAAAATCAATTTGTTCGTTTACAAGGGGTAATTGACTATTATGGGCGGAACTTATTTCGCGAATTTTAAGAAGGCCAAGGCGCTTTCCTTTGTTACCTGAATGTAACAATTTGGTTTTGTTGAAATCCAGGAAGTGATTGAATTTTATACAATGCTCAGAGAAGCCAGTGGTATTTTTGTTTTGTAAAATTGACTTTTTATGTTCTTCAACACGAATATTTATATTCCTTCCTGTCTGTCCAATATAGAAAGCAGTTTAAAGTTTATACTTTAGACTAAATTAACTTTTTATACCTCAAAATGGCACACATTAATCGATAACTCCATATCCATGTGCGCTAGCTCTTGGTCTATAGGTATATTGTCAAAATTTCAAAATTCTCTTATGGATAGTTTTCTGTATATAGAACGATTTGATAGAGAGATTATAGGGTGCTGTTCTGACAATCTTAAGTTATCAAATCTTCAATTTTTGTCCTTGTCATTTGTGTTTTCAATGGAGTAAGTGGTCATTTTTGTTTGAACTTTTTCTTCAGAATTAAAAACAAGGAATTTTCTTCTGTGTTATATTATGTAATGTATGACTAAACATGATAAATTTTTTGTCTGAAATTACTCATAGGTTAACACATAGGTAATTGAAAAAATTTTGAATATACTAGAATATAGAGAAGGTTTCAAAACTGCATTTTGGATTCACCATGTGAAATACCTACATATTCGATCATAAAAAAAATTAAAAAAAAGCAAGATTAATCCGGCCTTTATATGACATTACTAAGACCAATAGCTACGAACCTTTCTTCATAAATTAATAAGCTGAAACTTTTGAAAGTCTTCGTTGTAGAAATTAATGTGCTATATAATTTAGACTAGTGAGATCTCTAGAAAGGGTATTGCGTCCATTTATATTTTGTTCCTAGGTTCAACCCAAAACCTGATCGCAATATCATAATTTTTCATGTAAATAAACTTATATGCAATGAAAAAAACCACACAAAAAAGGCTACAATCGGAAAGATACCAAACGCAACCCACTGTACATCGAATTATATAAAAAGTTGCCGAACATGGATTTTAGCCATACTTCGTTAACGTTTTGTCACGTGACTTTCTCAAAAGTATTGAGAGATTTGATATCTCAAAAGGGCACGATCATCTGTAAGTACAATTAAGCTAGTAGGCCAAGCTACAGAGATTTGTAGGGAGCATTTTGTGTAAAAAGTGTTAGAAGAAAACCAGCTGCGCCATTGTTTGTAAAATAGTTCCATATGATATAGTGATATGTTTTTCACTCGACTTTATTATTTATAACTTTGTTATTAACAATTTTATGCAAAAATTTTTTTTTAGTTTTTTGCTTATAAAAATGAAACTATCAAATTAATCGTGATGGTGTCCATACATTAATTGTAGAAAATGAAAAGACGAAGAAAATGAGAAGTAGGACGACTCGATCAGACCCTTAGTTTAAGAGAAAACCGTCCAAAATGCAGTTTTTTCAAAAATTTTTAACTCGGTTATTTTTCGAGTTGTACCGTAGATCCTCCGGCCAGTATTAGTTATTGATATGAACTTCATTTGTGCGAAGATCAGGAACTGTCCGATGCATAATTTTCGATCTGTGGCCATTTGATTATTTTACTATGCAATTTTCCAGCAGACCTGAATGCGACAAGTATGGTCTGATTTCAATTTACAAAAAAGATTTTGAAAGCAGAATTCTCATAGTTCAAAACGTTCATCTTGGTTTTTCATAAAAACGCTGAGAAATATGTTAAAAATAAAGCTGAACATGACGAAAAACGGCCGAGCGCGTGAGAGTAGTTGAAGAGTGGGGGTAGAGCAGCAGGCAAGGAGAAGTATGACATTCGAAAGCGTCTTTTTTTTTTTTTTTTTTTTTTTTTTTAAATCGAGGTGAAAACTTCAAAAGCGATACCGGTTGCGAACCCGGCCTGTGTGGGATTCAATAATTGATATATATAAAATATATCAACATTGCCTACCCACTAAAAACACCTCTGTTCTTTCGGTTTCCGGGCATTAGCCTACTAAACCTCCAGTCTCACACTTAGATTAGGACTCTCGTGCTGCGGTCAGCACTAGAACCTGTTCCCTTCCTTGTGTCTATATTTCAAGACCCAAGTGTATATCTCTCTGCGTCGCGTCGCATTAATTTTGAAATCAAGTAAACATACCTGACGACTGCCCGTGGCATTCTCTGTCGACTGGAAGTATGTTCGCTTCATCCCAGGTTGGTTCGATCTTGATCAATGCTCATCACTCCGACCTCGAGATCCAACATCCATTTTCACACTCGTCGTCTGCAACGGCAATTACTTCGACATCGAGATCCAATATCCATCTTCACTCTCGTCGTCTGAAACGAGCATCATTCGTGCTCATCACTCCGACCTCGAGATCCAACTTCCATTTTCACACTCGTCGTCTGCAACGGCAATTACTCCGACATCGAGATCCAATATCCATCTTCACTCTCGTCGTCTGCAACGAGCATCATTCGTCTTCGAACCTGACGATCCGCTTCCATCCCACCGTGCCGTCCTCTGTTGGGCGCTTCTCCTTACTAGCGAACCGATGAAGAACGTGTCTGATGGACAATCTCTCAGCCCATCTAGGTCCTTCTTCACTCCTCGTCGTCTTTAGTTTCAGTCGCTTGCCGTCGAATTCACCGCTTTCCCAGGGCGATGCTGCTTCCTCGGTGGTCTGGTCTCGAATGTGTGCCTCGAAAGCGTCGGCATTTTGAACGTGACAGTAATTTCTAAACGTTGTCAGATAATAATTGTAAACCCCCACTCCTCAACTACTCTCACGCGCTCGGCCGTTTTTCGTCATGTTCAGCTTTATTTTTAACATATTTCTCAGCGTTTTTATGAGAAACCAAGATGAACGTTTTGAACTATTTGAATTATACTTTCAAAATCTTTTTATTAAATTGAAATCGGACCATACCTGTCGCATTCAGGTCTGCTGGAAAATTGCATAGTAACATAATCAAATGGCCACAGATCAAAAACTATGCATCGGACAGTTTCTGATCTTCGCACAAATGAAATTTATATCAATAGTTAATACTGGCCGGAGGATCTACGCTACAACTCAAAAAATAAGCGAGTTAAGAATTCTTGAAAAAACTGCATTTTGGCCGGTTTTTTCCGATTTCCTCTCAAACTAAGGGTCTGATCTCATTTTCTTCGTCTCCATCCATCACGTGTACTCTGATAGTTTCATTTTTATAAGCAAAAAACTAAAAAAATGCAATTTTTTGCATCAAATTGTTAATAACAAAGTTATAAATAATAAAGTCGAGTGAAAAACATATCACTATATCATATGGAACTATTTTACAAACAATGGCGCAGCTGGTTTTCTTCTAACACTTTTTACATGAAAAAATCTCTGTAGCTTGGCCTATACGTGCATGTTACAATTAATTATTTTTCCTTGACTAACTGGAATAACTACAGTTAAGAATTATTTTCTTCACATTATCTATATAATATATCCACAATCATCTCTCATAATTTTGCTGTGTTGTTAGGTGATATAAATGTAGATGCGAATTTAAGCGAAAGATATTATGTCCTAGCGTACAGAAGTCGATAGTACAAAAAGTCTCACTTGATTCTTGGGTATTTTGAAGTGACATTTGAATTTTACTGATATTGCACATATCGATTAGAAGCGAACTGGACACCCTTGTTTTGATATACACCAAATTTCTTTAAGAATTAATTTGAACAACGAAATTAATTTGACAATTAACAATTATCCAAGAGAGCTGGCTATATGTGGCCTAAAACATAGAATTTCATAATTCCTCCTATGCTGAATAATAGACTCAGCTAATTCACTACAACCCAGGAGCAATAGACATCTGTTTAGGTCACATTTCATCTCATCAGTACTGCACACTTGGTATGTAGTGAATCTTAAAATCTGAAAGGATAGGCCTCTTGTTTCATTCATCCCTCAAATGTGTATGAGGTGAGCGGTTATACGAGGAATTTCTTCAGTCAGTTCATAGAATACACATGTTTATAAAGTTCATTAAGGGTGGGCGGAACCGAATAATTCATGGAGAGGAGGTGAGGTTGGGTTTAGAGGATGAATGTTGCCCCAGCATTCGCCTCTGTGAGTTTGGAGCAGTGACTCAACTAAGCCTTAGATCGATTACAAAATCTTTTTGATGTCATAATCGTATCATATTTTACATAGGTATTCAACCTTATGTTCTTATTGAGTTTGAAACATTATTAATATTAGTGACAAAATATGGGCAAGGCATTTCAAGATGGGGTCGAAGTGTCCCATCTGCGTGAAAACTTGTGATAATACATTTGCAATTCAATGCAATAATTAGTTAGAGAGGCATCATTGTGACTGTGTTAATACGCAGAAAGCAAAGTTGAACTATTTTGAGCGTGAAAACAAAAATCCAGACGACGGTGATCGCTGGATCTGTAAGCCATGCAAAAGTGGGGTTAAAGTGGACCAAAACAAATCATAAAATCGAAGATAATTACACACTCAAAGATGTTATGGATAAACTTCAACTCATGGATCAAAGACAATGACCTTTCAAAAAAATATGAAGAACAACTAAAAGTTAACCAACAATTGAGAAGGGACATTGATGAGCTGAAATTGCAGATGGCTGAAGAAAAAAATTTAAGCGATCAAAAGGGTATTGAGAAGAACGTAGTGATAAGAGCGGTATTTCGACAGGCCAAAACGAAGGAAACCTTGAGGAAATGGTCCAAAAGATATACAACAAATTGCAAGTAGATATACAGGCTGCTACGTCGTTTTGGAAGAAAGACTAACCAGAAAAGTCCAATAAAAGTATGTTTTACTTGCAAACAGGATAAAGGGAGCTTTTTAAAAGCAAGAAAGGACGTTAAGCTCACTACTTTAATTACTGAATTGTTAATAATTGTTATTGAGGCATTATATGTGAATAAAGTACTTAAAAAAAACACAGTGTCCTAAGTTGTGGACAACTCGAATTCGCTGTCGGAATGACAGGCTAAACAAACTGAATTATAGTCCTGGTCTTCGCGAAGTATCATCCTGAGTCTCTTGTGTTTCCACGGTCTGACTTCATCATATTCCTCAAGTTCGCGATGAGGGGGTTCGGATTTGTTGGCAAGTCCGCATATATTTTTGCTGCCGTCGCTCTGATGAACTTAATAACACTCGGCATTTCCAAGTCTCGGTAGATCTGGGAGTTTCTGGCGTACCATGGGGCGTCCACGGCCATCCTCAGGCACAATTTGGAGCTTGATATGACAATAAGCTGCGTATCACCAAACTGGAGATGCGTAGGTCTGATTATGGATCTGTTTAGCCGGATTTTAGAGGCTATACTAAGTTTACTCGATCGGTTGATTAGTGGGTATAGTTTCGCCTGTATTGCCTTGACTCTATTCATGCAATAATTTTTTTGTTCGCAACTTATATTCAATGTGAGGAGCTATACTTTGGTATTTGAAGATTGTAGCGCTATCACTGAATATCCGCAGGAAACACCTCAATGATTGGAAATGAGGAACTCTGGGTGTAAGTTAAGCGTTTATGTCCACGAAGAAATTTCTGCTACATTGTAGCATTTCGCCTGGGCTTGTTCGGACAGAAACTCTTACATTTCTCAACAAACTGAACTGAGCAGGTACTAAAACAGATTGAGAAATTAAACAGATGTCTTGGACAAGTTTTTAAATGGTGTACACACAGTTACTGTTCAGAAAGCATATTGACTGCAGGTGTTTATATAGTCTTCGTAATTATACATAAAATGTGATTTCGTGGGCCTTAATTTGTGAACTTATAATTGTGTAATATTTATGTGAATTCATCCAATGATCCCCTTGATAAAGTGGCCCATCTGCAAACGAAATGATTCTAGAACAGGGTTTCTCAAACATTCGGCTCCACGAACCCCTGTTTAAGTTTCCACGTGACAGCAAACCCCTCAACTAACTAATGAAATACCTTAATTCTGACTCGGTATCAAGTCTATTTCTGTTTCTATTTAGTTTTTATCATGACCAGTTGTGAAAATCCACTCTCACATGAGTATGTTGTAGCGAATGGTAAAAGGAAATTCACCCATTTGCGTGAGAGTTTGGGATACTCTTCCTGTCCAGCTGCCAAAAAATCTACCAACGACATCCTTTTTGAATCAGTTTGAGGAGTTTCATCTACGATCAATTCTGATAATGACTCCTGGTGCTTAATACTCAAACTAGAATTTATGCTCTCGTTCGTGGCCGCAAATGGTTTACGAATCCAGCCATATTTATCAATATTATTATTATTATTATTATCACATATTGATAAGGGCAGAGGGACAGGTCCCTATTATGACCAAAAATAGAGAAAGTACAGAATAATTAACCTACTAGTATGTACATTTGAAAAAGGAATGAAAATAAAATATCTCTACAACAGTCCAAAATGAAAAGAAAATACAATATTATAAAATGAGGAAATAACCATTATCTACCCCGATAGAAATTTGCCCAGTCCGTTTTTAAATGTGTTTGTAGATGAAGCAGATACAATGGTTTCGTTGAGATTATTCCAGCTGTCGAAAATCCTATTTGGTAGGAAGTTCTGTCTGGACCTAGCAGAAAAGTTTTCCTTCTTGAGCTTGAACTGATGACCTCTGAGACGTTCGTCGCGATTAACAGTATACATCATGTCGAGAATTCCAAAATTGAATTTTTATATTTTAAATGTGATAATCAGGTCACCACGGTGGCGGCGAAGTTCGAAGGAAGTTAATTGAGCCATAGAAAGTCTTTCTTCGTATGAGGGTCTTCTCAGTCCAAAGGGCATACGAGTAGCCCTTCTCTGGACGTTTTCCAGAAGAGCCCTATCGCGAGCCAAGTCGGGGTACCACGCTGGACCGGCGTACTCGAGAATTGGTCTCACATAAGTAGTGTAGAGTCTACAGAACGACCGAAAAGAGATTCGCGAGAAACACTTCCGAATAAGAAATAACTTCGAGTTCGCATGCTTACAGATCGATGTAATATGATCGGACCAAGTTAAGGTACTGTTAACGATCACTCCGAGGTCGTTGAAGGAGAACACCGAATGTAATGGTTGACCATCAACAAGGTACGGTGCGAGTGGGTTGTTCTTTCCTATTCTGAGCACGATACACTTTTCTGAGTTTAATGGAAATAACCATTGAGAGCACCAGGCAGAAACAGAGTCCAAGTCCTCTTGAAGCGTTAACTGGTTTGTGAGAGGATTGGCGTAAATTTTTGCGTCATCGGCGTACAAGGATATTTTGCTTGAAATAAAATAAGGAATATCACTGGTGTAGACCGCAAATAATAACGGTCCCAGGACAGATCCCTGTGGCACTCCACTTTCCACTATCCTTTCCCGTGAAAAAGCGTCACCTACTCTCACTTTATATAGTCTACTTGTTAGGAAAACGTCAATCCAACGATGCAAGGAGCCACGAATGCCGAAATGGTCCAGTTTGTGCAAAAGTCTTCGCTTGGGAACTCGGTCAAAAGATTTTGAGAAGTCCAGATAAACAACGTCAATGGGCTGCAGGCTGTTTAGAGTTCCGAAATTACCTTTTCAGTTCGTCGGAGAGCTGAGAAAGATGAAGAACAATTTCAGCCCCCATTTCGGAATCCACGCATAAGGCGTTCGTCGTGATACTTGATATTGAGTAGGTTTTCCAAAATTCTATTTTTTTATAAGTGCGGGGAGGGCGGCGCGGCGTGCGAGAGCGAACGACGATTTCAGTCGCGCGCGCGCCAACATGTCTAACTCACGTGATTACCATTTGCCAGTCATCAAGCCACTATTACGTTAATCTTGTCGAGATCCCCCTGCCGTTGAATGGCGAACCCCTAGGGGTTCGCGTACCCCACTTTGGGAAACCCTATTCTGGGACATTAATAGATAGGGACGTTGGGGAAGTATTTTGTATGTATTGTGCTAAAAAGTATATAGTGAAGAATATTATATGTCAAATATAGATAATTAACTATATAGTATGATCGCTTCTATCAATTATATCATAGAACTAGAGGATAAAGCGAATAACAATCTCATATAGTAAAGTAGTAATAATAAATGGAATTTCGTCGGTCATCTTCAGGACAACAAGTAAAAAATGGTGTTATTAAGACCAACCTGCAGATTGTGGAGTTATGTTTCAGGATGAAAGTGTGGAAATTTAAATTCCAAAGACAAAATGAAACGGAAATAAAACTTTTATTACAAAACTATTGTATAAAGATTGTCATGTTTTATTTGGAATTTAATTTGGTTATAATTTTAGATAAAAATTTGTGATTTTATATAATAATGTGTGCTAATGATTCAAGTCAAAGCCATTATATTCGAAACAAAAAAATGGTTTACAAGTTATGGTCGGAGTAAATCGTTGAATATTTCAATCATTTCTAAATGATTTTGTGGTTGATAAATTGACTAATTAAAAATTATTTATTATTTCCCGTGCTAAATATATTTTTATACTACTATATAAATTTAGTTTTTAGAAAAATATCGTGCATGTAGTAATTGATATATTATGTACGTATTAACTAGTTTATTCTTCCTATAGGTACCTTCTTTTGGATCCATTCAATCGAAATGAGATACATATGTGTCTAATATTCGTTTATTAATTGAAATTGTTAAATCCGTAGTAAAATAATTTTAATAAAATTATTAAAATATTCAGTTATGACAAAAATCTCAGCACAAATGTAATTTATACAGGATATTGACCTACCTATATAATTTAAGTAACCTGGAATATTAAGTTATTTATATACCTAATAATCAATACAGAACAGAAATGTTCATACAGTATTTCGATTGTTGCTAATTCATATGAGATATAATAATTGTCACTAATATAAGAACTGAATAATATGTCCTCAATCCTATTCACCAAACATATTATATTATTTTTCTCCGATCGTGGGAAAAGTGACACTATTTTTACCTGTTTTCTATGCGAAAAGCTCAACATTCCAGAATAGTGGTCAGTTGATAAGCAATTAGAAAATAACAGTGTGGTAATATTCTTACCGCACTGCTGTAGCGTGCGGTAATGTAACAAATTGATTATTACATTAAAATGAAACAAAGTATGGTTTTAATTTTTATAATTGTTGTTAATATTTACATTTTTTGTATCCTGTAGCTTGACGTTTTAAAACTGCTCTCAGTTTTTGGTACTGGGCAATATTAATATTATTTTTAACAGACAAAGTTGATCGAAGCATGGAATAATGTGCCCACAACGTCGAAGATTTCATTGTTTTAGCCAATTCAGCAACATACGCCATCAGTACATTCTCAGAAAAGGATACACTGTTGTTTTTTCTACAAAAATTCATGAAGCGTTGGTACGCAAGTTCATACTTCTCTCTGGATTTCGCCGGAAGTAAATTAAGTGAAGCCCCGTTCGCGGCTTCTACTAGTTCAGGAGTCGTGCAAGACAACAAATAATCACTATCAGTGTTCATGTTTACTAATTCTTTTTTAATTCCTTATAAAATACAACGAATCAAACAAAACCAGCTTTAAAATTATTTTACTTTTGTCATAACAGAGTAATTTCCATGGTTACTACTTCTATATTTCAATATGAACATAGAGAAACCTATTTAAACTTACTTGATTACATCTTGGATGAAATATTTTTAAATTAATTAATTTTTTAAATGTAAATCAACGATCGGAGAAAAAATAGTATGTATAATTCGTGGGAAAAGCATATTCCCAAACTCCTGTGTTTTAATTATCACAGTCGTTTGGGAGTATTATGCTTTTCCCACTAATTATACAATATACTATAGTATTGAAATTAAATTTTTTCATATTACCTCATGGTATTCTTATGTTCGAATAACCGCAATTTCACAAATTTGGGCAAGGAGAGTATTTGACAATTGAAAATCATCAAACATCGAACGAGCTGATTTTAATGTATTAATGTGAACCATAGTCAGTTTAGATATCATCAGTGCTGTACACTCGAGAAGGGAAGTTTTGCTAAATATCTTTGTCTCCTATTCTCATTGCTAACAACTATACTGCGGTACTTATGGTTCTCATTAATCAATCACAGGAAACATTACTCAGCTCGAAGATAGAAAATGAGAGAAATTTCGGTGTAAGCGTAACGAAGTATAAAAAAATAAATTTAAAAAAAGAATACGTCACGATGAAACACTGTTACAAAGGTCAATATTTCTGCTATTGGTTGGCGGTGTCCAAAAGAGACGATGCCCCAAATTAAACAAGCTTTTGTAAAATCAATTTTTGACGTAAGTCGATACTATATCCCATATATAAACAAAGAAAGTCATTTGATAATCGGAAAATAATAAATAACCCCTAATAAGAGTTGATTATATTATTCCTAACACCGATAATTAAATATTCATTGCCCCTGTTATGTTGAATTTTTAATACTTACTGTAATTTTGCAGAAAAACAGGAAATTGTAGGAGAGGTTTTATCAGGATTTAATCTTTCAATTTGAACTGATTTTCTTTCCTCCCTTTTTCATTTGCCATTTTTATTTTTCGCCATCATTTTGTGGATAAATGAGGTAGATGTTGATCTTTAATTGTTTCTCTTGGAAGGTTATGTGATAATTTTATCGAATGAATTTCCTTGATCATATGTGTGATGTAATATCTACTTCGTTCTACAATAGTAAATTCTATTCTTTTTTGAAAGGCGTGCATATATTCCAGAACATATTAGGTTATTGTATTTTTGTTATGTTGTTCAGCTAATTTCCAAGATGGGTGATTTTATTTATTGTAAATTTATAATTTTCTTATTGAATTATCTTGATATTAGCTGGATCTTGCATTGCTTAGATGATGTGATAAATCAGAAATCGTATAGGTAGGTATTATTTATAATTGAGAAGAAAAACATTAATTATATTCATTTGAAAATGTTTCAGAAATTCGATTAATGATTCGGATATTAGAAATTTCAAAATATATGCAAATTATATTCTATCAGTATATTTTACATATTTTTGTGAGCGTTAAAATTTCAATGAAACACTCAGAAGCTATACATGAAAACTACCAAAAATATTCAAGAATAACCCCAAGTTCAAATAAGTAGAAATAGTGCGAGGTTTTCATATTGCATGAGGTCCCATTTACCATGTTTCAATGATAATGCAAATTCTCTTCTTGATGTTTGTACATAATGATAGACACAACAAATACTTATGCAAAACACTCTACACATATAAATAAAAAACAAATTTCATTCATTTCACATGACAGTTATCTGATGGGAATTTTTTTATTTTAATTTAAAATGGACTATTACATAAAGTGAACAAGGAAAATTCTTTAATAATTTAAAGAATTATCAAACAACTTTCCAAGGGAGCTGGTTATACGTATTCCGCAACGCAAAATCTGCATTCACAATCTAACGGTGAATTATAAAAATTGTCAAGTCACCCCGACTCATAATCTGCATACAGCTGTTTCGATCTTATTAGATCTCATCAGTGCAGTTTATTTGACTCGGAGTGAATTAACAAATTTTTAATTGTTCCCCAATACAAATCGCGGCCGAACTACTCTATGGATAACAACCCAGAGGGACCTCTCACCAAATATATTGGGAACCAACAATTCACCGCTTAGATCAAAAATGCAGGAATTCGTCGCGTAAACACGTATCTCCTGACAAGAAGATATCTACTCTACAACAGTGGTGTATATGATTCCAAGGCACACTAACATAGTGATTTAAAACGTTTGGATATACTCACGAGGGCACGCTCCGAAGATTCTAGCAACGTAATACGCAAAATACAACAATCAAATCATGAGAAACATACTTGTCGACTATGGTCAATTTCATAACATTGAATAGAGTGAGCAAGGACAATTCTTTAATAATTTTAAAATTTATCAAACAACTTTCCAAGGGAGCTGGTTATACGTATTCCGCAACGCAAAGTCTGTATTCACAATCCAACGGTGAATTATAGAAATTGCCAAGTCTCCCCGATTCAAAATCTGCATACAGCTGTATGCAGATTTTGTCTTTTATGTAATATATGAAATTGAGCATGGTCAACAAGTATTTTTTTCATGATTTAAAATGGACTATGTGTTCTTGGAAAATATGAAGGGATGAAGTATAAAAAGAAAAAGAGTATACATTTGTAAGTGTATCAATGTAAATGATTTTGCTGTAGTTGTATGAGAGGCCGCACTATCAAATTGAGAATTAAATAGTCAACTGACTGAATAAAAAGACAAAGAAAAATTGACAAGGAATATTAAAAAAAGTAGTTCTAAACTTCGAAAATTCCTAACTTTGTATGATTCATTATCTTTTAGAACATGTAAATAGAATTTGGTTTATAGGCGTTTTGAGAAGCTATATTAGGTTACTTATAAATGTCGATTTGAATGTTTCACTCGTGCCACTATAGATTATATTAACTCAGTGCACCCGAACGAGTGTGTTAGCGCAATAATGAGCGAAAAGAAGAACAACAGTAAAACACAGAAGAGCTCTATTCGGAACAAGACTGCAAAATCTAAAAACACGAGTAGAAAAAATTTCAGCAAAAAGAAGGTTAGTGGTAAAATAGTTTGTTTTTAAGTATTTTGCAGCGAATGTTTACTAAATTCGAATTACTGTTTTATTAGATTCAAAACAAAGAATGAAAAATAAGATTTATTGAAATTGAAATTTATAATTAGAAATTTTCATAATTATTTTAATTATAGCACATAATAGTAGAAACTTCGGCATTTCTGAAACTCACAAATTATACAGTACTTTTGTGATTTAATGTTTGGAATACCCTACGTTAATCTTGCTGCCAAATTCAGAAACACATTAACCAAGTGAAGAAGTACAGAATCAATTTCTTCGATGTGTTTATCTAGGAAGGAATGGGTCATTACATACAAGGTTCATACAGTTTCATACTGGATGAATTATTAACTATTTTACGAAGGAGAAATAAACTAGCTCGTATATTGCTGTATTTAATTGAAAACGAAATTAAATACAAAAATTGTCAACTTATGATTTGCTAAATATTTAGAGTGCAATTTACACATTTATTATAAGATATAACGCATGACGCACGTTCCGGTGGAACTTCACCTTCTTCAGATGCTAATGGCAAACTGAAGAAGGTGAAGTTCCAACGAAACGTGCGTCATGCGTTATTTCTTATAATAAATGTGTAAATTGTTATTTTCAACTATTGTTTAAATATGTTTATTAATTTACACCAAGTATCGGCCCAATCAATCCAAAATTTAGAGTGCCTAGTTTTCTTCAGAATATGGCCGTGAGTGTACATTAAATCTAGATATACAACACTCGTTTATGATGGCACAGTGTACCGAAACGAAATGAATTGAAACAAATTATTGAAAAATTAAAATATTAATTTTATATTTCACGGTATCGGTCTTCTCAATTTAAAAAATAACCTTTCAACTTCATATATATATATATATATATATATATATATATTTATATACATACATATATATATATATATATATATATATATATATATATAATATATATTATAATTATTTATTCGAATTGTTGTTGCCTGTGATTTATTTTTAATCTCTTGATAATTATTAGCAATAACAGGCTGGTTGAATCTTAAAAAACTCGATTTAATTAATAAGTTGACGTTTCACTATGACATTCATAGTTATTCAAAATTTTTGAACAAAATTGAAAATTCTTTGACATTTATTGACTTGATAAAATTGAATATTGATCTGTCTTGTTAAAAATTCTTTCAGTCTAATATTAACATTCAAAATTGTTTCATTAGAAGGCAAGGGAAACTACAGAAACCTTTACCTATGTAATGTTCGAAAATAATAATAATAGGGTACTATTTATTTAACAGAAAGAAATTAGTCACGGGAAAATATTAAAAAAGTAGAGCAGAATTATCGGTATAGAACGTTTATATGGAAGCAGCCGTTGACACGTGTTTTTAATATTTTCCCGTGACTAATTTCTTTCTGTTAAATAAATAGTACCCTATTATTATTATTTTCGAACATTACATAGGTAAAGGTTTCTGTAGTTTCCCTTGCCTTCTAATGAAACAATTTTGAATGTTAATATTAGACTGAAAGAATTTTTAACAAGACAGATCAATATTCAATTTTATCAAGTCAATAAATGTCAAAGAATTTTCAATTTTGTTCAAAAATTTTGAATAACTATGAATGTCATAGTGAAACGTCAATTTATTAATTAAATCGAGTTTTTTAAGATTCAACCAGCCTGTTATTGCTAATAATTATCAAGAGATTATATATATATATATTATATAATATATATATATACTATATAGTATATATATATATATATATATATATATATATATATATATACATACATATATATACAGTTTGTCTCACTAAGTTGGAACCATATGGAAAATTTTTTTATTATTCATTTTAGGAAAAGAAGTTATTCTTCATAAAAAGTTCTGCATGTTCTAAAATCTAAAATACAATCATCAGTTATCAAACTTTTTCAGTAGTATACGCGGTGTGTCGAAAAATATGAATTTTACTCAAGCGTAAAGTACCTTTATATTTGAAAATATCGAAAATTGTTAAAGAAAAAAGTTGTTCAGAACTGAAAACAACGTTCAAGAATTGTATCCACTTGAAAAAAAAAATAATTTTTTCTTATTTTTTCAACAATAACAATGCAAATTTAACTGTAGTTACATGTAATCTAGTATGCACTGACAAAGAAAACGATTTGTTGATTTGTTAATAGCAAGATATTTTTGACAGTGAATGTCAAAAAAATATTTTTATTGGGATGTCTGTTATTAAAAATAGTCGCTGCTTCCCCTATGCGTCTTATAATTTTCTCCCACAATCAAAACAATTTCTATTTTTTCTTCACAAGATATTATCGCTACCATTTTCATGTGTCTTATTACTTCCAATGCTTTTTGACATTCACTGTCAAACATATCTTGCTATTAACAAATCAACAAATCATTTTCTTTGTCAGTGCATACTAGATTACATGTTACTACAGTTAAATTTGCATTGTTATTGTTAACAAAATAAGAAAAAATGATTTTTTTTGTAAGTGCATGCAATTGCATATTCAAACGCAGTTTTCAGTTCTGAACAACTTTTTTCTTTAACAATTTTCGATATTTTCAAATATAAAGGTACTTTACTCTTGAGTAAAATTCATATTTTTTGACACACCGTGTATACGACTGAAAAAATTTGATATCTGATGATTGTATTTTAGATTTCAGAACATGCGGAATTCTTTATGAAGAATTACTTTTTTTCCTAAAATGAATAATAAAAAAGTTTTCCATATGGTTCCAACTTAGTGATACAAACTGAATATATATATATATATATATATACATATATATATAAATATATATATATATATATATATATATATATATACTTTTTCACAAATTAAGGATGGCCTTTCTGCATTACGGTGATTTCTCCCACCCTGCCATTGAACTGATGTCATGTTGTCTGCATGGTAGAAGACTATATACTTTGATGGGGAAATCTTAGGTTAAATAGTTCCTCAGAGGTCTATATTTGGCAATTACTTTTCAGTGTATACACGAGTTGCTTAATAGAGATGTAGCTACATGTAGGTGCCATATATTTATATCTATTTATATTTATATATATATTATATAAATATAATTTAATTTATTAAATTATATATATATATATATATATATATATATATATATATATATATATATATATATATATATATATATATATATATATATATAATCATATAATATATAGATTTGAGAAAATCTCATGTAGTTTATAGTATAAATATTGCAATTTTTATGATCATATATCGTACAAAATTCCCAAAATTTAGAGCAAAGATTAAAAGCACAAACATACAAATAATGAGAATCATAATTTAATTTTTGAATGCACCTAAATTTAGGCAATAGAAAAAAACAATAATGCGGAGAAATATTCGAAAAAATTAAACTAAACTCAATTACAAATAACCCAAATTCTACGATTACATCCGCTCAACAAACCATCTCTTTCTACACAGAACAACTTAAAATATAGATTCAATTTCTTCAACACCATCCATATCTTCAGAATATCCAACCAACTATTAATCACATCCACAAGATTAATTTTTTCTAGAATAGGTAGATGTGATATTGAACAAAGTCGAAATTATGAGAAGTGATTTCTCAAAGACAAATCCTTAAATCATAAGAGTGAGAACCTATTTTCTAGATTACGTGGTTAAGGGTTTCAGAGGCTTTCATTACCATCTAATATTAGCATCAAATCATGAAAAATATACAAGTTGACCATGGTCAATTTAATATACCAGAATTCACCGCTTAGTTCGAAAATACAGAATCCCGTCGCGAGAATACATATTTCCTGACATGAAATATCTACTTTGCAACTGTGGCGTATTTGGTTCCAAAGCACGCTAACTTAGCGTTTTTAAAAATGAAATCATGTAATATATACAAGTTGACCATGGTCAATTTAAAATACTACATAAAGTGAACAAGAAAAATTCTTCACTAGTTTAAAATATTATCAAACAACTTGCCAAGGGAGATGGTTATATGTATGTAAAAACAATCCCATCCAAGATATCTTTCGAAAATACCTACCTACAAACTTTTAACCCTATTACTCCAAAATTGCGACCTTTATCATGTAAACAAGGTTAGGTTAGGTTATAGTTATAAAAAAAGTTATAAAAATTCTCAAATTGTGTACCATGGTGTTCATAACATAGACGCTCAACTTCTCTACAAATTTTTGTGCACAAATCTGTAGTGTCTAGCATAATGAGGAGGTGTCCCTTCTTGTGCCCCTCTTGTTGAAATATAGAGTCTGGGGGACATGTATTTTCCATGACTGGCATTATAAATTTCTGTCTTAATAAATTTAAATAAATATCTCTATTTATATTTTCTTCAACAAAAAATGGACCGATTATTCCACCAGACCAAATGCCAACCCAGACATTAACTCCTGGCGACATAAATTCTTTTTCTAGCGCAACTTGTGGATTTTAGTCAGCATAGGTACACATAATTATGTCTATTAACCCGTCCGTTTAAGTGGAATTTAGCCTCATCGCTCCAAAGAATCCGATCCAGTAGGTTATTGGGATTTTCCTCATCAGTCAGCATAGCTTGAAATATTTCACAAAATTGTAGCTTTCTGTAAGGATCGTCCTCGTTTAAACGATGAACCATTCGTGGAATATAACGTTTTAAACGTACTTTCTTGATCATTGCATTAATTGGTCCTTTTGAAAAACCAAATGCTCGAACTAATTCTCTTTACGATGTTGTTGGTTCATCTATCAGATAATTGTGCACTTTTGCACAGTTTCTGGAGTAGTAAATGTCTTTGGCGCTCCACCTCGCTTATATTGGTTCGTCACTTCTTATAAAAAATAAAAACTTTTTTATAATGTCCAAAATTGATGATCGTTTAGATGGTTCTCGGTAGTAAGTTTGTCACCACTTAAAAATAATGAAAAGTAAAATCGATATAAAATTTTCACATGTATGAAGTATTTCGGCAAAGTATCATCATCAAATACAAAGAAATGTAAATTTACTAATTTATATAGCACTCTGTACATTTAGCTTCAGTTCTTCGTTTCTGATGATGGCACATGACATATCAAATTAGTGATAGTTTGATGTATATTGAATTTTTTGAATCGTCATTAATTTCTATATACTGCAATAATAACAGAAATTGATCGGAAAAAATAAATCCTACAACCTTCAACTGATTTGATCAAATTGAAATTGCAAAATATGCTTAAAATCTTTTTTCAGCTTTGTAATCGCGGAGCTGGTTTCCAAATCATAGTAATCACTTGAGAGGAAGATGTATTAAGCGAAAATCATAAAGACAAATAAGAAATTTCTTATCCTACTAGTCACAAAGTTTTTTCGGGTTGAAATTCAATTTCCATCACATTAAATCCCGAAAATAAGCATACTACGTGAAAATAATAGAAGGGCAAAAATGATGTGGTTCAACTATGTCTACTACATTTAATCAACTTCCTCGATAGTTGGGCCGTTTCTGCCTTTACTACTTTCTCCACCTCCTTCCTTGGCGGTTCCTCTGTGCAGTTTTGTCATAATAGGGCTGCATATTTTTGTCAACTCGTTCAGCTTGTGTTCGAACTCTTCCTTTTCGCCCAGTTGATTCTTATCCAGCCACTTCATGCAATCATCGCATTCTCTCGTTACCTTTCTCTTATCTGAATCGTTCAGTTTTTCACCGTTCTCTTCTACCGTCTGCTTCAGACTAAAAATGTACGACTCTAGTCTGTTTTTGCTCGAGATTCTCTCCCTCTGACAGTTGTCTTCTTCTTTGTACCTGAAACGGACGAGAAACACTTTATGGTTCCATTCAAAGTAAGCGATAATCTTTTATGTTTATAGGCCAAGCTACAGAGATTTTTTCATGTAAAAAGTGTTAGAAGTAAACCAGCTGCGCCATTGTTTGTAAAATAGTGCTATATGATATAGTGATATGTTTTTCACTCGACTTTATTATTTATAACTTTGTCATTAACAATTTTATGCAGAAAATCGCGTTTTTTGCTTATAAAGTTGAAACTATCACAGTAATCGTGATGGTGTCAGTAGACTAATTGTAGAAAATGAAGAGACGAAAAAAATGAGAGGTCGGACGACTCGATCAGACCCTTAGTTTAGGAGAAAATCGGAAGAAATCGGCCAGAATGCAGTTTTTTCAAAAATTCATAACTCTGCGTAGATCCTCCGGACAGTATCAGTTATCAATATAGACTTTATTTGTGCGAAGAGCAAGAACTCACCGATGCATTGTTTTTGATCTGTGGCCATTTGAATATTTTACTATGCAATTTTCCAGCAGACCTGAATGCGACAGGTATGGTCCGATTTCAATTTACAAAAAAGATTTTGAAAGTAGAATTCTCATAGTTCAAAACGTCCATCTAGGTTTTACATGAAAACGCTGAGAAATATGTTAACAATAAAGCAGAAAATGATGAAATTACTGTCATGTGCCGCCGCTTTCGAATGTCATGCTTCTCCTTGCCTGCTGCTCTACCCCCACTCTTCAACTATTCTCACGCGCTCGGCCCTTTTTCGTCATGTTCAGCTTTATTTTTAACATATTTCTCAGCGTTTTCATGTAAAACCAAGATGAACGTTTTGAACAATGATAATTCTACTTTCAAAATCTTTTTTATAAATTCAAATCGGACCATACTTGTCGCATTAAGGTTTGCTGGAAAATTGCATAGTGAAATATTCAAATGGCCACAGATCAAAAACTATGCATCGGACAGTCCCTGCTCTTCGCAAAAATAAAGTTTATATTAATAGCTGATACTGACGAGAGGATCTACGCTACAACTCGAAAAATAACCGAATTATGATTTTTCGAAAAAACTGCATTTTGGCTGGTTTTTTCCGATTTTCTCCTAAACTAAGGGTCTGATCGAGTCGTCCGACCTCTCATTTTCTTCGTCAATTCATTTTCTAGAATAAGTCTACTGCCACTATCACGATAACTGTGATAGTTTCAACTTTATAAGCAAAAAATGAAGGACACCCTACTGCGTAGCACTAGGAATGATAAAACCCCTCAGCGCATGTGCATGTCGTCAATATTTTTTGAATGTACCTATTATATAAATTAAAAATAACAATGATAGTCGATATTACGAATGAAATGAAGGAAAATTGCAATATATGTATTAATTTTGCTGCAAATTATGAATCAAATTGATAAGATATCTCTATGGATGGGAAGCAGACACAGACGCAGAATCAAGCTTAAGCTATCAACGTCGCTTGGTTACCGTGGCACACAGAGCACTTCGACGCATGTTTTGTAGGACTTCGTACATATCGACCTTGGCGCATGCGCATGTCGTAATGCCTATCTAAAAAACTCTTTTGTTCTTCGTTGGGAAAAAATTGGGAACAAAACTTCTCTGTTGAAATGATATGTATTTTATCGATATCCGTTGGAATTTTTAAAATCGGACCAGATCCCAACTTTTTGTAGTGAGAATTTAGCTTCACCTCGGGGTAAAAACTAAAAAAAACGCGATTTTCTGCATAAAATTGTTAATAGCAAAGTTATAAATAATAAAGTCGAGTGAAAAACATATCACTATATCATATAGAACTATTTCACAAATAATGGCGCAGCTGGTTTCCTTCTAACACTTTTTGCACAAAATGCACACTCTAAATCTCTGTAGCTTGGCCTATGAGAAATTTGAGAACTGCAGCGACATATCTATTTTGTTAATATTCACCCACAAAACGAGAAAAATTAGAGGCTATTTTTCGAAGCTTTGTAGGTTGTTTGTAGCTTGGAAACCTTGAAAACGTAATCCCCAACTAGTCAACCCTATAAAAAAATAATTTTTGGGATAGGTATGTCTAGATGCGGCGTTTCATTTTGAAGTCGACTGGTATTGAACTCCAGAAAAATCGAAACTATTCGTCATCCAACATGTGTTTTGTATAATGAAAAATATTTTGATTAAACGAATACTGTGATTACAATCTGCTGATAACTGATATTTGCTCGTGTATCGTCAGTTTTGTATTTATTAATTTCCCTAGGAGGAAAATATTTCCTTCAGGTTCAATTGATAGCTTTTTTCACGGTAATAATTCAAAACTAATTTTGAACCATTCGCATGCGCAGTTTGTTCGTTTATTTATTTATTATAAAATAAGGCTACAAATCATCGATCAAGTCGTTGTTACCGTAGAATAATATTCATTACAAAATAATATTATGTGTAAACGCATTATTATGATGTGTAGAGTAGGTGTACAAGCTTTAAAGATGTAATTTAACTTTTTTGACAAATTAATTCAAATTTTTTAGTTTCTTAAAATCTTCTATAATTTTTTTCATGTAAAAACTTATAGTTGTTGTTACTTTCTGGTATAAGTGACGTTTGGTTTGGCGGCCGTTGCTAACGGGTAACGGCTGCGAAATTAAATTTCGCGGACTTTGGTGCGAACGGGAAATACTTGCTTCGCGTGCGATTGCACGAAAAAGAATTAGTGGCCTGCCTGGATGTCAGAACCGACCTATCTGTCTTCTTTTTTAAATATGTTTATGTAATAATAATATAACTGATATATATATATATATATATATATATATATATATATATATATATATATATATATATATATATATATATATATAATTTTCAGCTTTGCTGAAATAACGCAAAGTTGTCAAAATTTTCGCAGCTCATAAATTCTATAAATTATAGTAGGTACCGGAATAAGTGTCTGCCATTAAGTTTTTACATGACAGGGTCGGTCTAAGGGGTGTGCGAAGTATGCAGCCGCACACTCAAGCCTTTTGGAGGGGCATTAAGTTGACCAATTTTTGTAAAAAAAAATAATAAATTGGCAAAGTTTTTAGAAACTGATTTAAATATTGAACAGAAATATTTAAACTATACTCGCCGGCCTATCATTGGAAGCTTGGACACTAAACAGCTGTACACTCCCCTCTACACCCCTCGCCCAGCGTCGTTGCCAGTTTGTGGATTGAAAAATTAATTCACACAGCTAAAAATCCCAAGCTTCCAATGATTTGCCGCCGACTATAGAAGGAATTTTGTCTTAAAACTATTACAGTTAGAATTCAAGGTAAAACCGAAGATCTACCCGGCTACCCCAATGAGTTCTGAAATACAGTAAGTCTGATGCCCTTGACCAATTTCTAGCCAATTGGCGTCTGAAATTAAGATAGTAAATTCATTCTCCGAAATGAAAGCAAGAAAAGCCCTTGTATAAAATGTATAATAAAATAGACTATGTACCATCCTAATAGTTCATAATTTTTTTTTGTGTTTGCGCCATTAATGAGCACTGTAATTATTGGTTCACTATGTTCTGTTGCTTTATTTTCTTTCACCCATGACATATGGAAATTTATCTTAGGTCCGGCGGGTGGTGATTTCCGCATTAGCTAGGTATTTATTCTTAGAGTAATTGCAGTATAAGCATAAAAACGTAGCGGTGATGGCTCAGGTGGCATCGCTCTCGACTAGCAATCGAGAGGACGTGGGTTCGACTCCCACGACAAACCAACAAATTTTCTATACCACCGCTACCTTGTTTCGGAGAACACGTTAAGCCGTCGGTCCCCCTGGGTTAGTACGCCTCATTACTAACTACCTAAAACAGGGTTAAAGAGGCTATCGGCGCCGGAATACCGCACATAATGTGTAGGCTCCCCGGCAATAATGCCATACGCTTATTTATTTATTTATTGCAACGTTACCTAGAGTTAAGCTTTCATTAGTTTATTTGACGTAATAGTGGTTATAGTGCAAGGAAGAGTACTGAACATATCAAGTCAATCAATAATGAATCAAATTGTCATACATGAATTTAATGTTCTACAAGGCGCAAAAGTGCACAAAAACTGTGTTTTGGACCTTAAATTTCAAAAACTTTCATACCTCCCAGACGACCCCCTGGCAGGGGCATAAAATTTGAGTCTAGCACACTTGAAATTTTCGCCTTAGGCCGGCCCTGTTACATGAAAAAAATTATATATTTTAAGATATCAAAACGGCAGACATGCTGTGATCACGTTTTCATAGTCAATTTTGATGTCTTTCGACTTCTGCGCACGCCCAAAGGAACCCTTGATGGGAATAGTGAATCCCCACTTCACCTACGGCAGGTGAAATAGTATACCTAGCATTAATAAGGACTTTGCTACTATACCGTAAGTCTGCGGTACGCTGGCTCTTAGACTATAAGAATCAAACTGAAACCGTTAATTAGAGACTTTCGCATTCACGATTGTTTGGTAATTATAACCAAACATTCGTGACTGCGCTAATCACATTTGATAAGAACTAACGTAACTTGACATTTTGCGTATTACGTCAATACCGAATCGGTTTTGAATCCTTCATTCTGAACAACATGGATGTCAATGAATGTATAGCTATCCATTGCAAGATATTTTCAGCAGGATTTCACTTTGAAAACCTGCTTATTCAAATGGAAGCGATTAGCAAAGTTCGACCTTATATATATTCATATATATTTGTTCATATGTATGTATGTATAAGCTTATGTATTTTAGCTTTGTTCACACGATAAAGGGCGCAATTTTGAAGCAATAAGGTTGAGAGTTTGTATCTAGGTAGTTTCGTATGATATCTTGAATGGGATTGCTTTTTGATTTGAATTGGTTGGAGGGTAGACCCCTGGGGGAAGAAATAAATATTGTTTCCACGATAAAGGGCGCAATTTTGAAGCAATAGGGTTGAGAGTTTGTATCTAGGTAGTTTCGTATGATATCTTGAATGGGATTGGTATTGGTTTGAATTGTTTGGAGGGTCGACCCCCTAAGGGAAGAAATAAATCTTGTTTACACGATAAAGCTCGCCATTCTGAAGCAGGAGGGTTGAAAGTCTGTAAATAGGTAGTTTCGTATGATATCTTGGACGAGATTGGTTTTGGTTCGAATTGGTTGGGGGGTTGACCCCCCTGGGGGAAAATAAATCTTGTTTACACCACAGAAGGCGCAATTTTATAGTACATTCAGCGTACCAGTTTCGGAAATAGGCCTATCTTCAGTACGTATAATAATATGATTTAACCTGAAATTGAAACAGAAAATAAAGGTCTACTTAGGTTCCGATTACCAAATTTTCTGAATATCGTTGACGATAAGAACATTAAAAAGGTTGCTTGATAGACTATCAGATAACGTATTTATAAACTCTCGAGCTAATTTAATTTCGGAGACTTTTTACAGGGATTGAGGAGAATTTTTAGCTTCTATTGCTGTGGTGGGTTGCTGAACTTGAGCCTGTTTTTCAGTTAAGATCGAATTTCTTTATATCTGGTAGCGACTACTCGACCTATAATGAAGGCATGTCACTGAATATAGATGGTTGTATTTATATAAAATCTAATTTTTCCATCTTTCTATTATATCGACTGATTTAGAAAAATAAAATCAATTCCAAAATGATTCACCTCTCAGCTTCTTCCAGCATTCTCTCGATGTCTCTTTGCGATAAGCGTCCTTTGTCGTTTTTGATAACGATATTTTTCGATCTTCCCGTACTGCTTTCCAACGCGGAAACGTTGAGGATACCGTTAGCGTCTATGTCGAAGGTAACGTCAATTTTGGGGACACCTCGAGGGGCTGGTGGTATGCCGGTCAGGTCGAAGTTTCCCAACAGGTTGTTGTCCTTGGTCATTGCTCGTTCTCCCTCGTAAACCTGAAACAGAAATAAAAAAGATTCTATTCAACAAATCATCATCGATGCGGGAAAACTCGTCGTGCCCTGCCCGAATTATAGGAAGTTTAATTATGTGCATTACTTCTATCACTCACGATATCTTCTAGTTATTTCCAGAATACATCGATCCATTCATCTCTGAGCGTTCTGAGAACACTTCTCAGTGTCCATGTAGCTGATTGGTAGTGCACTAATCAAACATTCCTTTCTTAGCTGTAGAGATAGTTTTGATTTGAAATTAATGGAGTTTTTTCCTGAAGCCATCTACGCCCATTTGATGCTGTAGTGAATTTCGATTTTTGTATAAGTTGGCCCAAGTTCAAGTATGCATCCACAACTTCCAAAGTGGTGTTATTGATTATTATGTCTTGTTTGTTTACCAGCTCAAATACATACATAACTCCTGTCGTACTTATTTTTGGAACTATCTCATTTCTGACTGCAGTTCCGTGATTTGTTGTACCAGTTTCCAGGGTTCATAGCAATTAAAACATTGTAATCTGTGTATTTAAAAAGTTTAATGTATTTTTCATCTTCACACTGACCTTTGTTGTTTCAATCCAGATCTACAAAAAACTGGACTGGATTTGAAAAATATACGTTTATTCTGAAAAGAGTTTTAGAAGTATTGCGTCCCCTTGTCTTACTCCTTCGAAGTGGGAAATTTGTATATTCATACCTTCCTCCGTAGGTTTAATATAACTTTCGCAATGACCTCTCTGCATCTATTGGTGCATTGCATACATCGAATGTGTGCTTAAAGTCTAGGAAGGCTAGTGTTGAAGGTAGTTTGTATTGCGTATTTTGTTCTAGTGATAAGTTCTAAACGCAGGAATATGGTCGATTGTACTAAAGTGGTGTAACCTACCTCCCTTTTAAGATATATTTCTGCCCGAGCTAGCAGGAAGATTGGTTAAACATATATTTTTTTTTTGTTCTCAGTAATAACAACAAGGTAAAATGTAGGTATTTACTATTTTCCTAATACATATTGTGAGACTTATCTGTGTTTAATGATTTAAATTTCTAACGATGTTCTATTTTCTATGTGGATTCCTAGATTCTTGGTGGTCCTAGTATAGGCTGTATCGTAGCTTCAGTAGAATATGGTTCCAGTCAAGGTGGTTTTTAGTTTCAATTGAAAAGCTTTCTAGCTCCAGCCAAGGTTATCTTTTGAACTCCAATCAAGGTAAATTTTAAACTCCAGACAACGTGGCGTCTATCAGACGCCACAGATACTTAATAACTTTAATATGTTGAATAAAGGTTCAATAGATATTGAATATAATTCTAATAGTTAACGATGTTACTTCTACAATAGTTATTTGGCGAGAGAACGGTATTAGATCTTTCACGTGCAAATTCAACGCTATCTCGATACTCTCTTAATACGCAGGTCATTAATCATAGAGGAAACAAAAGTGACGTATCGGTTGATAGCGTGAATCACGGTACCTATATACCAGATGGAGAAAATTATGAGTAATGTCGCTGTTAGAAATTAAGCCATCACAGTGTTAACAGGAGCTCATCAGAGAGCTTGTGACGTACTAAGAATGCATTTCGCCACAATGCTTTTTCAGATAAGAAGAATCAAAGTGAATATTTCATACGCAATTCATTTTGTCTGTCCTACGTCTGTTTGAGGCTTATTGTACAGGAAGTTTCGAACTTACCTGTATTGTGACCGCCGGTTGGTTATCGGAATACGTCGTAAAGGTTTGCGACTGCTTGCAAGGGATTCTGGCGTTCCTCTCGATGATCTTAGACATGACCCCTCCGGCGGTCTCTATTCCCAACGACAGTGGCGTCACGTCCACCAACAAAACGTCCTGTATCTTGGCGCTCGTGTCTCCGCTCAATATTGCCGCCTGTATGGCGGCCCCGTATGCTACTGCCTCGTCGGGATTGATGCTCAGGTTGAGCGTCTTACCGTTGAAGTAGTTCTGAAGCAAGCTCTGGATCTTGGGGATTCTGGTCGAACCACCGACCAACACCACGTCGTTGATCGAGCGCTTGTCGATCTTGGCGTCTGCTAGAGCCTTCTCCACTGGTTGCAGGGTGCTCCTGAAGAGGTCGGCATTCAGCTCTTCGAATCGTGCTCTCGATATTTTAGTATAGAAATCGATACCTATGGAGAAATACCTATAATTGATCACTTTCAGTGATTTACACTTCGGTATGGTGTAAATTTGTTTAAATTAACACATACGATTGTTCATGGGTAGGAGGAATATATATGATTTAAATCTAAATATATGATTTTAGTTATGAGATCATTAAATTCAAAGTATGAAGTACTTGGAGTGTATTATGCCCCTGTGCTCTAGTGAATCAAAATTTTCAGTGCAGTTTATGTCTTCAATAAAGACCAATTGGTACCACAAATTGGGACTATCATCACTATACACACTGTGAGTTCGTGGGTGAAAATTGTTTTCATAATGAAAATAGTTCTAGATATTGTTAGGAAAATATTGTTGTTCCACTATAAATTTAATTTTTTTCATTGATATAATCGAATTAGTAATGTAAGATGGATGGAAAAATAACACCTATTAAAAAAAATTTCAGCGTTTTAAGCCAAGGTATTTACTACTGATTTAGATTTAGAATTTCTGAGATCGAATCAAAAAATTAAGCTTTACCATGGAAATGAATTGAGGTTTGATGATTATACCTAAATATAGAAAAAAATATATCGGGATCTGTTGACATTATTTTATTGTTTCAATTATATCCAATGTTTTCACTTTCATGGTGACTTTCTTCTTGAAATGCATATTTGTTTGGAAAATTATTATATATATATGAGTATAGGTGAGGAACTTGAGAAATCGAACTGCAAAGATCGTTGACAAACCTTCGTAAAGTGCATCTATTTCCAAGCTGGCCTCCGTGCTGGAACTCAGAGTCCTTTTTGCTCTTTCTGCGGCAGTTCGAAGCCTCCTCAGCGCTCTTGGATTCGATCTGAGATCTTTGTGGAATTTTCTCTTGAATTCGTCCGTGAAATAGTTTACTAGACGATTGTCGAAATCTTCCCCTCCGAGATGAGTATCCCCTGCCGTGGCCTTGACCTCAAAAAGGGAGCCATCATCGATGGTGAGGATCGACACGTCGAATGTGCCACCACCCAGGTCGAATATCAGCACGTTACGCTCTCCGCTCAAGTTCTTGTCCAGGCCGTAAGCTAACGCCGCGGCGGTCGGTTCGTTTATTATCCTTAATACGTTGATGCCTGCAAATCAGAAGAAATGTTGAAAGAAGCTAACCAGCTGACCGATGAGTTGAAATGAATCCTCTGTAACATGAAAGAACAAAAAATGTAGAGAAATGCTTAGCTTTAGAACATTCAGAATAAATATATAAATATCGTTATAATAAATAAATTCTTAACATAATAATAACTCAGTTAACAAGTTACAATAGAGACGGAATGAAGCAATGAAGTTGCCAATGAAACGGATTTTACTAATTTATATTAATGTTTGAGAAAAATTTTAGAAAAGTGTAAATGTCATAGTGAAGATTTCCTTTTTTGATTAAAGTAATTCCAAACTGAAGAAGACTACATAGGTTGGTCGAAACGTTTTAATATAATATAAACAAAAAATTTATGGAGTTTTAACTACCAATGTTGAACCAATATTCCCAAGAAAAATTCAATGTCCTAGAATATAGTGAAACGGTTCAAGAAATTTAAAAATTTTCAAGTATATATATATATATATATATATATATATATATATATATATATATATATATATATATATATATATATATATATATATATATATATAATATACACACACCATATATGTATATATACCGCGCGTCCGAGTATACATTTTCCAATTGAATATCTACGGAAAGGTATTAGTTATAAATTCAAAATTTTTACCGTTGTTTACAGATTCAAAAAGCACTAGGAACACGTCTGTTTTGATATCTTCCTTAAGATAACGATAATGCGGCCCGACGATTTTTACGTCATTTACCATAAACTGGAATCATCTATCTCATCTTCATTAGTAAATTCGTCATTTTCCATAACAAAGAATTACATTTCTCAATAATTATAATTTTCAACAAATAAAAATGTGTACCTATTACAATAAATACCTAGTGATCAATTTCCAACATTAAAATGTGTAACATCTAAATTTTGACACAATCGAAATAAGTAATTGTCATGACCTACTCCTAATAGAAAATTTGTCAGGCTACTTTTAGATAGTAAACATTTTATTTTTTTTCTGTTTTAAAATAGAATATTACATTACATAAAGTGAACAAGGAAAGTTCTTTAATAATTTAAGAAATTATCAAACAGCTTTCCAAGGGAGCTGGTTATACGTATTCAGCAACGCAAAATCTGCATTCACAATCGAACGGTGAATTATAGAAATTGTCAAGTCACCCCGAATCAAAATCTGCATACAGCTGTTTCGATCTTATTACTGTTCACTCTATGTAATGTATGAAATTGACCATGATCAACAAGTATGTTTTTCATGATTTGATTGTTGTATTTTGCGTATTACGCTGCTAGCATCTTCGGAGCGCGCTCTCGTGAGTATATCCAGAGGTTTTAAATTACTATGTTAGTGTGCCTTGGAATCATATACACCACTGTTGTAGAGTAGATATCTTCATGTCAGAAGGTACGTGTTTGCGCAACAGATTTCAGCATTTTCGGTCTAAGCGGTGAATTCTTGGTTCCCAATATCTTTGGTGGGAGGGCGCTCTGGGTTGTTATCCAGACAGTGTTACTGACCACGATTTGTATTGGGGAACAATTAGAAATTCGTTAATTCACTCCGAGTCAAATAAGCTGCACTGATGAGATATAATAATATAGAAACAGCTGTATGCAGATTTTGAGTCGGGGTGACTTGACAATTTCAGCTTCCTCGGAAAGTTGTTTGATAATTTTTTTAATTATTAAAGAATTTTCCTTGTTCACTTTATGTAATGTATGAAATTGACCATGGTCAGCAAGTATGTTTCCCATGATTTGATTATTAAAATATTACTTAATATGAGTCATTGGAAAAGTAATTAAATGTAAATGTATATATTTCAAAAATTATGATTAATATATAGGGTCATTTCAAAAAACGTTTCCGGCTAAATCGGAAGTGGCACAAAATTGATGATATTAATTAACATTAGACCTGTGTAAATAATGGTTAAAATTTAAAAATTATAACTTATGCCGTTCTGGAGATATTCCATTGGAACTTGTATATTCGAACACGCGGTATATATATATATATATATATATATATATATATATATATATATATATATATATATATATATATATACAGAGGCGCCGACTTATAAAAAGTATTGGGGGGGCCCATACCGGGGGTCTTTCCGGGAAATTTTCTGAATTTTGGATCAATCAATCAATCAATCAATCAAAATACGTTTATTCAAGATTTCTGGGGGGATGGGGTACATTTTTGTTATCTAGCTAAATATTTTATTGTGGGAAGTTATAAGGTTTTGCAACCTTCTTCAACCCTGGCTTTACTTAATTAATTCTCTAACATTTACAATATTAATAAAAATCATAATTTTCCTATCGGGGAATGCGGCTGCGGCCGACTTTTTTGCTAATTACGTGCCATTCGGTCCAAGGTCAATATATTTCAACTGACATTAGATGGTAAGGGAAACCACAGAAAACCTTTACCCACGCAATGTACTGGTATTCTTAACTTTATTATAATTTATAAAAATGGTTTGACAATAGATGCATTTGCTGACGTTTCGCGCACTAACCGAACCGCACTCGGTTTTTCGGAGCGGATTGTCTTTTCGCGCACTGTCAACACTACTCGCACTTTCGGCACTACTCGCACTATCGACGTTTCGCGCACTTTCGGCACTACGCGCACTTTTTCGGGTCAGCGGATTAGGAGTGGTATGTCCTCTAGGTGGTCGAGGACTTCATCAGGAGGGTCCTGAAGCACTTGGAGGATTCTGGAAGGAGGGATTCTGGAAGGAGGGAGAGGAAACCTTTTCTTCGGCCTTCTGCAGAGAACTCTTCGTCGACGGTGCCACGGCGTCATGAGCGTCGATCGGGCTTCGATGTTGGGACCGTGCAATGTACGTTGGGCGTATCGAGCTTGGAGATTTTGGATGTGTTTGAAAATGGGGGAATGTTTACGTGATCGTGTACTAGGTGTGACGGATAACGTCTGTCTAGACGGAAAATGCTACGGCAGATTGCTCTTTCGCAGCTCTCCAACTGTCGGACGTATCTGTGAGGTAAAGTCGAATAGAGTAACGATCTATATGCTACTACTGGTCTTATGAACGTTTTATACGTGTTTAACAGAGTTTGAGGATTACATCCTCGAATTCTGCCTCTTAGAGCATATAGAATGTTAGATCTGTTTCGGACTTTTTTGAGTGTGTTTTGAAGATCGGATTTCCAATTGTTGTGTTGATTGAATGTGACTCCCAAGTAAATAATGTCCTCCTGCAGTTCGAGATTTTCACCCCATAACCTTAGTCGGACGTCGTTTTTGTTGAATCTACGTGTTCGAGTGTAATTTGGGTGATGGAAAAGTATTGTTTGTGTTTTACTTGGGTTAGGTGTTATTCTCCATTTGCTCGCCCACGTACTGATCCGGTCTAGGTGGCCCTGCGCTATGCGGTTGCATAGTGTCGACGTCCTCGCCGTGGTCCATATCGCCGTGTCATCTCGTTGGTTAGATTGTTGTTTGGCACATTATCCATACTTAATCCGACTGCATTAAAACATGTTGAAACTTCTCAATCCAGCACAATCTTTTTAACAAATCACACAATCTTTCAAACAAATCACTATTTATGCATCATTCACTTTACAAACACAAGGAGTAAACAATGTTTAAAAGTTCCCGAACGTTTTAAAACTAGAAAATACGAAAGGCAGTATCGAAAACGACGTTCTCAAACTCGTTCGAATTTTGGATGAAAAATTGTGAGTTTTAACGTTTTTTAAAGCATTTTATAGTCATATGATCAACATTAGAACACCGAAACCTCGACTCTCGAAAACTCGACACTCCGAGAAACTCGACAAGCCTGACACATTTTTTGGTATTGAAAAATGAAACAAAACATAAATACGCACGGTATTTTCGTTAAAAGCTAATTTAATTTAGAGTAATAGTTATGGTTATAGACTATTACAGAGCAGTGAATACGTAGCTATGAAAAGACTGAAATTATATTTAAATAAATCATTAACTATCATTAAAAGTATAAAATGTAAAATATTGCTGTCGCAGAGTAATGGCATTTTGATTAATAAGTGAAATAGCTAATTTAAGTTTACTTTGAATAAGGCTGAGGGTTCATTAATTAAAAAAAGTATCTCAAAGTTATTGCTTTCAAAATATTTGAGTATTTCAAAATAAAAAATATAAAAATATTCAAGCATTTGAAAATAACTAATACAGTTATATAGTAATACAGTACTAATATTTCCAAACTGCAAATTTAACATTCTGTATGTATTCAATTCTCTATTTTATAAAGATTTTTAACATTGCTCTAAGTCTTGAATTGTAACATTGACTGAAAGGAGCATGCACAGTTGTAACCTGCCTCTGTTTTGTCCTCTGAAGAAAAAAAATACCAACATAATTTTGTGATTTTACAAAGCATACTATAACTAATAATTTTATTAAATTATTGAGGGGGCTCTGCCAACCCCCCACCCCCCCCAAACCAATTTTTGAGGGCCCTCAGGCCCCATGGAGTCGGCGCCTATGTATATATATATATATATATATATATATATATATATATATTTATATATATATATATATATATATATATATATATATATATATATTTATATATATATTATATGTCACACAAAAATGTGATATCATCTGATCGCGTCCGCTCGATATGTTCTTTATGTCAAGGAAATCTCCTATGTATAAATAGTATCCAATTGAGTGCCCCTATGGCTCGAGATACAAAATTGGTTCAAGTGGTGTACGTTTTTCTGAGCATTAAATTATGAAACTTATTGAATAACGGTAATAACTCAATTAACACAATCGGACAATGGAAGTAAGTGTCTTCGACGACATGACGCTCTCGCGTTGTTCCGATCATGCGGGTACATTTTGTCGACTTCTGTCTGGATAGATTTCCGTTTGTTGTGAAGGAGACGTAGGTAATCTCCTCATTCAATTTCATTCGTGATTGCTTAGTGCGCAGATCTTCAATAATAATGATGAATGTAAGGCTCCTCTTATTGGGTTAATTTTTTTCCCAATATTACAACAAACAGCATCATATAGTAATTGGAAATTAAAAAATGTAGGACACCCTACTGCGCAGCACTAGGAATGATAAAACCCCTCGGCGCATGTGCATGTCGTCAATATTTTTTGAATGTACCTATTATATAAATTAAAAATAACAACGAAAGTCGATTTTACGAATGGAATGAAGGAAAATTGCAATAAATGTATTAATAAGTCGATATTACGAATAAAATCCGTGAAAATTTAGCAAAAAAATTCATTGATTGACTGTCGAATTTGAATATCCTATCCCGGCTCATTTTGCTGCAAATTATGAATCAAATTGATAAGATATCTCTATGGATGGGAAGCAGACACAGACGCAGAATCAAGCTTAAGCTATCAACGTCGCTTGGTTACCGTGGCACACAGAGCACTTCGACGCATGTTTTGTAGGACTTCGTACATATCGACCTTGGCGCATGCGCATGTCGTAATGCCTATCTAAAAAACGCTATATTTTTTTATTCTTCGTTGGTAAAAATTGGGAATTCAAATTCCCTAATGAAATCATATGTGTTTTATCGATATCCGTTGGAATTTTTAAAATCGGGCCAGTTACCAACTTTTTGTCGTGAGACTATAACCCATTTAGCTTCGCCTCGGGGTAATAATAGAAGTGACGTGATTTCATACTCTTCACGAAATATAGTTAATATTAATAACCCTTCATGACAACTAGCTTAACACTTGATGCAAAATTGGTTAAATTATAAATGAACTAGATAAGTTGATTCCACTTAAATTGGTATATTTATTAGAAAATTCGATGGACGATGAATCAACTCTGTGGTAGTTCATATTTATATTAAAAAAATTAAATAATAAGAAAATAACTTGTCTAAAAACCACAAAATGAAAATAACTTTTTATTCGACTAGTTTCGCCTGTTACAGCATTATCAAGACTGAATACATAATTGCAAAGACATCGCTTGAAAATATATAAGTATTTCGGTTCGGTACCTGGGGGTGGTAAAATGTAATCGATGGGTCCAAGTTATCAGAGATTTAACAGTGGGGAGTGGTTTAAGTCTAACTGGTCATTAAGAAGAATGTAATTATGGGATTTTTGGATCTTGTTTATTTCCATGGCTTCCAGGAAGTTCATTATCATACCTTTATCACAGTAATGAAGAATTTTTGGATTGAAAGAGGATGAGATGTTATGTTTTTTTGACTCTAGATGTTCCCTAAATGCTGATTGTCCGTTTTTTAGATGTTCTTTTTGCCTGGTTTCAAAACATCTCCCGGTCTCTGACCTATATATGTTGAATTACATTCTTCACAGTCCATTCTATAAAATTCCTGTTCTCTTCATTGGATCGACTTTTGACATTTTGTTATTAAAAATCATTCTATCTAATCTGCTGTGACTCGAAAAACCGTTATTAAATTAATATTTTTAAAAAAATTGAATGATCTTTGAAGCGGGGATGTGCGTATAAGGGATGCTCACAAACTTTTGTACATTTTTGTTATTGCAGTATGGTCCATATAATTTCAAATTGATAAAATGTTTCTCTTTTTTCGAAATTAAACTATTTATTATTTTTAGTGGAAAATCATTGTTAATACCTATCGCGCGAATCACGTCAATTTCTACCATAAGGTCTTGTTTTGATAAAGGAACCGAAAAAGCCCTGTGAATCATTGAGTTAAGAGCCGCGAGTCGATGGCTAATTGGACTGAAAGAATTATAACTTATGATGGCGTCTGAGAAAGTAGGTTTCCTGAATATTCTATATGAAAATTTATCCTGTTGTTTCGATATTGTTAGGTCGAGAAAATTTAACGAATTATTTTGTTCTGTTTCTACTGTGAACTTGATCTTATCATGTATTGAATTTAGATATGTTAGGTATAATTTAATATGTCGGTCTGTCCCATTGAATCCAACCAAGATATCATCCACATAGCGGTACCAAAAAATAGTATGTTTTTTAGATAGATCTGATTCTAATATTGTGGTTTCCATGTTGTCCATGAATATGTCTGCTAATAACGGGCTGAGGGGAGAACCCATAGGAAGACCTGAATTCTGTAAATATATTTTGTTTTTGAATCTAAAAAAGTTCTGTCTCAAAACAACATTAAATAATGTTGAGAATTCTGTTTTTGTTGCTGGAAGAGTTTTTTGTTTTTCTAAGATGTTTTCAATTAGAGGTATACACTCTTCCGTAGGTATGTTAGGAAACATGTTGGAGACGTCGAAGGACACTAATTTAAAATTTTTATCAAAATCGATTTTTTCTAATTTTTGTATGCTATATAGCAAGAAGAGTACATTGAAAAAATGGAAGAGGTCTTATCCAAATTAGATATTTCCCTTTTACAAAAAGATCCCACGGCGTCCTTTTTAACTCAAATTAAATCGAACGTACAACAAGCGTCAGAATTGTTGGATTCCTTTTATCTAAAGAAAAAAGTTATTCCAATGAGTGCTGAACCTCCCGAATTATTCGGTCTTGTTAAAGTACACAAAGACGGCCTACCCATTAGACCAGTTGCCTCGTTTTCGAAAGCTCCTTCTTGTAAACTTTCAAAATTTCTCAACACAGCCTTCAAAGAACATACTCATTTCTCTCCAAAATATAGTGTGAAAAACTCATTAGAACTCATACAAAAATTAGAAAAAATTGATTTTGATAAAAATTTTAAATTAGTGTCCTTCACCGTCTCCAACATGTTCCCTAACATACCTACGGAAGAGTGTATATCTCTAATTGAAAACATCTTAGAAAAACAAAAAACACTTCCAGCAACAAAAACAGAATTCTCAACATTATTTAATGTTGTTTTGAGACAAAACTTTTTCAGATTCCAGAACAAAATATATTTACAGAATTCAGGTCTTCCTATGGGTTCTCCCCTCAGCCCGTTATTAGCAGACATATTCATGGACAACATGGAAACCACAATATTAGAATCAGATCTATCTAAAAAACATATTATTTTTTGGTACCGCTATGTGGATAATATCTTGGTTGGATTCAATGGGACAGACCGACATATTAAATTATACCTAACATATCTAAATTCAATACATGATAAGATCAAGTTCACAGTAGAAACAGAACAAAATAATTCGTTAAATTTTCTCGACCTAACAATATCGAAACAACAGGATAAATTTTCATATAGAATATTCAGGAAACCTACTTTCTCAGACGCCATCATAAGTTATAATTCTTTCAGTCCAATCAGCCATCGACTCGCGGCTCTTAACTCAATGATTTACAGGGCTTTTTCGGTTCCTTTATCAAAACAAGACCTTATGGTAGAAATTGGCGTGATTCGCGCGATAGGTATTAACAATGATTTTCCACTAAAAATAATAAATAGTTTAATTTCGAAAAAAGAGAAACATTTTATCAATTTGAAATTATTTGGACCATACTGCAATAACAAAAATGTACAAAAGTTTGTGAGCATCCCTTATACGCACGTCCCCGCTTCAAAGATCATTCAATTCTTTAAAAATAATAATTTGAATACTGCTTTTTCGAGTCACAGCAGATTAGATAGAATGATTTTTAATAACAAAATGTCAAAAGTCGATCCAATGAAGAGAACAGGAATTTATAGAATGGACTGTGAAGAATGTAATTCAACATATATAGGTCAGACCGGGAGATGTTTTGAAACCAGGCTAAAAGAACATCTAAAAAACGGACAATCCGCATTTAGGGAACATCTAGAGTCAAAAAAACATAACATCTCATCCTCTTTCAATCCAAAAATTCTTCATTACTGTGATAAAGGTATGATAATGAACTTCCTGGAAGCCATGGAAATAAACAAGATCCAAAAATCCCATAATTACATTCTTCTTAATGACCAGTTAGACTTAAACCACTCCCCACTGTTAAATCTCTGATAACTTGGACCCATCGATTACATTTTACCACCCCCAGGTACCGAACCGAAATACTTATATATTTTCAAGCGATGTCTTTGCAATTATGTATTCAGTCTTGATAATGCTGTAACAGGCGAAACTAGTCGAATAAAAAGTTATTTTCATTTTGTGGTTTTTAGACAAGTTATTTTCTTATTATTTAATTTTTTTAATATATTTATTAGAAATATATGTTTCGGGATATTAACCCATTATCAAAAGTTTTCAAACTGACCTCAGTTAGAAAATCTTCTAACTCGATTTGTAGGCATTTTTCTGGCTATATGCGCCTTCCAAAAACGACTAGGTCACTGATTTCTGGATATATTGTAGATACTTAATTGCTACGGTTTAACACTGCTCACACACCTCCCCGCTACACCCTTGCACAAAGTTCGAAGATGCCAAAATTTTGACTGGATTCACCCAAACTTTCATAGTCTTGTTGTGTATCAAAAAATACTCCATATATGTCAGACATTCAGGAAATTTCGAAAAGGGTGATCCAGAAGGTCTAGACTAGATCGACTAAAAAGAATTCTTGTTTGCGGTGTTTTAAATTCAACGTGTCTTAACTTTATCGAGTAGAATACCATAAAAGTTCAACTGCCATAATTGTGGTGAAAATATCCCGAAAAATACATCTTAAATTTTCCAGGATGTCTATATGGAATGTTGTTTTTGAAATCCACATTAAATATGCTGTTCATAGAATAATGGTTTTTTCCGTCGACCTCTAAATAAAAGCTTACTTTAACGTACACGAAATTGATCAATAATGACCCATTTTAATGTGCAATTTCTCCTATTTTAATGTATGATTGTCATGGGCAACCAAACACAGAAGTATTCAGCACGGAATAGTTGAATTATTCTGTGTCTACTGTTATTCCACAGAGAAAAGGAATTCATAATTCAAATCGAAAAATTAAACTCTATACAAAATAAAGTAGAAACCGCGGAAAAAATTTTATGCAATAATCGTTCGAAAGTAATTAACACTTCAGCTTCCACCAGTTCCACATATTCCTTATCGGATATTGTAGGTAATGTGAACTATTCAGAATTTCACATGTCTAATATTCCATCTATGAATTTCTCAAATTGTTCCATCGGGAGCATAAATATAAATATATCGAAATGAACATAGAAATTTATATTGTGTCAAATGTATCTGTTATGCAAAATAAAAAAATATTTCAATCAAGAATTTATACTCAATTCATGATGAGGTCGACGGAAAAATCCTGTCATAAACTCGTTTATTAATGTAGCGATTAATGGTCTCGAACTATTAAAATATCTCACCCATTAATCGCTGTCATTAATAAACTAGTTTATTAAATAATTATTATATATGTAAAGATATCTGTGAGTATCTAAATTGTCGGGGGTAATACCACTAGAGCTCAGATTTAGCCGGATATTTTTTCGTCGTTGTTTTCGAATACTGCAATTTAACGAGAGCTGTTCTGACAAAATCACGATAGCGTAGCTCGAGTGATTTTGTCTGAACAGATCGAGTTAAATTGCCAATGAAAGTAAGTATGAGAAAACAACCACAAAAAATATCCTGCTAAACCTGAGCTCGCGTGGTATTTGGTAAGACAATTCCATGAATTATTGTTAATGCCAAATCAGTGAAAGGATTGAAAGTAACATTAAATTTTTCGAAATACATGGTTTGCAACATTTTCGCGGTTGTGTTCCACATTGTTTTCACCACTTATTCTTTATAAACTTTTCCATTCTCTTTCTTCATATTAAAGCCACAGTCCATCAATATTCCTGTCACATTTTCCACTGACTGTTCGGTTTCCAAATTGAAGTTTCGTTGTTTATAAAATTCGCTAAATTGATTCCAAATGGAGGAATGACTTTTTTTTGTATTTTCAGGAGTTGATTTTTTGATCTCCCTTTCCCCATTTCTGCCTCGCAAATATTTCCAAATCTCAACATATTTTCTGGAATATTAGGTATTTGTTGTAAAATTCTGTTTTCGACATTTAGAATTGTCAAACTGATGCAACGCTTGCTAAACGAATAATTGCTAGCGTTGGTAAGGTAACGTAATTTATCCGATATTTTTATCTACTTGCATTTCTGTTCCTTCCTATTTATCCGATAACAAACTACGATTTTCGTTCTCTCAAATGGGAATTATTATACATGAGTGGAATTGTCATATACCACCAGAGATGAAATTTTGCCGGCAGAATTTCTCGATTGTAATATGAAATTTTGTTGCTTAGGCGATTTCGCGAATGACATTTGTATGGAAAAAATGTCATAAGCGAAATTGTCTAAGCAACAAACTTGAATGTTACAAGAGAGAAATTTTACCTGCTTAAATTTCATCTCGAGTGGTATTCGACATGATTATTTCACGAGAAAATATGTCTAACAGTAATATGGTCACATTTCAGGAAGTCAAGGAAATAACGATTCATGTGAGAAATGTCAAAATATTATCGCTGAAATACTAACATAGTAAGTTTTGCCGGCTTGCATGTTTTATCGCTGTGAAACGACAGTAGCTATGGAAACTTTCCTACTAAAAATGGAATGAGTGAAATAGTCAGTTATATTATGTTTTGTAATTTTTTCATTGTCAAAATTTTTGACAATGAAATATATTTATATATATATATATATATATATATATATTATATATTATATATATATATATATATAATTTTATATATATTTATATTTATATATTATATATTATATATATATATATATATATATATTATATATATATATATATATATATTATATATTATATATATATATTATATATATATATATTATATATATATATATATATATATATATATATATATATATATAATATATATATATATATATATATATATATATATATATATATATATATATATATATATATATATATATATATATATATATATATATATATATATATATATATATATATATATATATATATATATATATATATATATATCAAATCAAATCAAACTGTTTATTTTGCCAAATTACTTACATTACTTCAAAACAATTGTAATTACAATTTAACTTTATAACTATTTGACAAAAATGGACTTCCTCGCGATTATAAAAAACCGATAACATTTGTCCCACATAAAAGTAAGGCAAATGGGAGAAAGCCCAAAAAAAAAATTAATATTTAAACTTAGAAACTACAGCAAAAGAAAAAACAAAACAAAGGAAAAATAAACATGACAGGGGTTATCCAGGAGTACAGGGGTTCATCTAGCCCGCTAATGGAGTGAGGGGTAACAGCCGTAAACAAACCGTTCGGGGAAGGAGAATATTATAGGCATGAACAATTCTGGCTAGCCAACCCGCGATTCCAAATGCAACCGGCGAAAAACAATCAAAATAATAATCAAAAATTTCAAACAACAAATGAAAATCACACCCGAAGGTATTTAAAAAGAATGTTGTGTCTTACAGACTCTGTTGCTCTTGTAAAAGTTTTTGCTTAATTAACTTCGAGAAATGCCTCGGTCCCGAATCTTTCACATGGTTTGCCAATTTATTCCACATTCTAATTGCCACAAAGGTAAAGGACCTCTCATATGCCGCAGTTCGATGTCTAGGTATCAAAAAATGCTGATTATTTGCTGTTCTTTGAGTTCGTGTTAAAGATAGAAATTTAGTTTTCAAGTACTTTGGTTTACCACTTTTCTGCAATCTGTAAATGAGTGTATACATATGAAGTTTCCTTCTGTTGGCCATGTTCAAAATTTTATTACCATTTAGTGATGGCGTTATATGATTTCGGAATGGTATCAGATACGAAAATCTCATGCAACTATTCTGTACCCTCTGGATAGACCTACTCATCCGAAAGGATATAGCATCACCGTAAACAATATCACCATAGTCAAATAAGGAAAGTACTAAACTCTGGCATAAATAGAACTTTTGATAAGGTGCAAGAAATTTTTTTACCTTGGCTATATTTTTCAATCTCAAATATGCTGCAGTTAACTTATGTTTAATATGATGTACAAAAGAAAGTGAACTGTCAAAGATGATACCGAGGTGCTTGGCCTTCGGAACCACTGAAATTTGTTTATTATCAATATGAATTTTTATATTATTTTCTATGAACTCTCTTGATTTTACGTTCTTGCTAAAGATTAGGGCCACAGATTTTTCAGAGTTTAGTTTCAAATTATGTTTACTTGAAAACTCGTTTATGTTCTGTAGGTCAGAATTCAGTTTTCTTTGTACTACCTGCAAGTTTTGTTTATTTAAGGGTTTATTCAGTGCACTGTCGTCTGCGTATTGACCGAATTCAGAATTACTCACCCAATTTTTCATATCTGCCACATAAATCGAAAAAAATAATGTAGAAAGCACCGAACCCTGTGGTACACCTCTCTTAACAAGTTTAAAATCTGAATAGTCTGTTCCTGTGCCACTCTCGACCGAAACACAACTAAAACGACCTCCCAAAAGTTCCCTGGCCAGATGCACAGAGTCCAGAGAGAACCCAAAATAGCTCAATTTTGCCAGTAACATTTCATGACTGATAGTATCGTACGCTTTACTGAAATCCAACAAAACAGAACATGTGCTATTCCGCTTTTCTTCGTTTTCCCTTATATTATTCACAAGATTCACCAAAGCAGTACTCGTGCTATAACCTTTTCTAAAACCTGACTGACAGTCTGGGATTATTTTATTTTTATCCAAAAAACTAATTATCTGACTGTACAGATGCTTTTCAAATAATTTTGACATGGCTGGCAACACACTGATTGGCCTAAGATCTTTATAATCTTTGGGGTTTGCAGTTTTTCCTATTGGCTTAATAATCGCTTTTTTCCAGATTGAAGGTACAGTTTTTGATAAAATACATGAATTTATAACATTTATAATAGGCTTTATAGAAAAAGGTAGTGTGATTTTAATGTCTTTAATTGACAAACCATCGTAGCCAATTGCATTGGATTGAATACTGTTTACAATCTTCATTAATTCATCTTCACTGATAAG